>JAFLJL010014627.1:22500-46307 GCA_018398815.1 Conus ventricosus | reverse complement strand
CTGTTTAATTGGAAGTGTTTTATCTTTGAAAATATTCTTAAAAATTTGGAGAAAATTTTTCATCCCAGGATGGGGGGTGTCATGTGACGTAGCCTCACATCAAGGCATGTGACGCTCCATCACATGTAGTTAGTGAATGAATCATTTCCCCGTGCCACAACTAAAGGAAGAATATTCATGTGGCTTGACTAGTGTAGCGGGCGTCCCCAAAATAATTGTGAGTATGACTCATTCAAGAAACGAATGTGGTCTTTGGGGTGAAAGTGACCACTGAGTGATAGTTAACAAGGGCTGGTAAGGTGGGGTGCTGGTCATGTGTTTGAACACTTGAGTATGCACTCACTAGGAGAAGGGGGGAAAGAGTCAGTTTTAACCCAGCAGATGGCCTAGAGACTCGAACCTGTCAGGACGGTGGTCCTCGTTGCTGACCAGTCATTACCAGGTGAGCGATAGATAGTTGGGGAAAGCTACAGGGGGAAAACTTAAGAAGAGAGAAAGAATTCATATTTTTGAATTGAGAAGCAGGTTACTTACACGAACCTTATTCGTGTTTCAGCCCTTCACCCTTCACCCTTTACCCTTCGCCCTTCACCCTTCATCTTTCACCCCGTGAGGTGGTTTGAAGATGGCCATGGTGTGGGGAACACCCCGGGTAGTTCAGCCCCAGCCATACCAACTCCAGGGAGAGGATTGAAGCTCGTCATTTTCGCAAGAGACAGAAGAAGTCGCGGAAGAGAGGTCGAGACTCGTATCTCCAGGACGGGAGAGTTCGAGGGGGCAGTAATTGTCTCAGAGAGAGAGACAGGGAATTGAGAAAGCAGGGAAGCTTTTTACTTGAGGCAGGCAGGTCCTCAGTGATTACGGGAGTTATGTATTCTCCTGGTCCGGATTTTTTGGATAACGGAATGTGAAGGCCACGGCTTTATAGAAGCGGAACTAGATTATTTTATCTCTCAGTGTGAGGAGAGATACATGTGTGAAGACTGTTTTTTTCTCTCAGTGTAAAGAGAGATACATGTGGGAAGATTGATTTGTCTCCCGACGTGAGGAGAGAGACATGTGTGCAGATTTATTTGTCTCTCAGTGTGGAGAGAGATACAGAGGTATAAATCTGTTTACAAGTGGATGAAAGTGATTAGTAAATTGTTTTCCCTGAAGAAGAGGGGGAGAAAAAAAAACATTCGGTAGTGCGCCTTTTGGTTGTTTGGAAAGATTGCGTGTGCGTATGGAGTAAATGCTGTCATGAATGCGGGTAAAGCAAGAGTGACAGTGTGACACTCAGCATGGACTTGGGGTCCACAGCAAACAAAAGCTTTTGCTAAGAGTGAAAGAAATGCTGACAACAACACCTACTCTAGCATATTATGATCCAACCAAACCAACTGTGGTTGAAGCAGACTCCAGCAGCTATGGCATCGGAGGAGTGTTGCTGCAAAAACATCATGATGGCCTTCGTCCTGTAGCATTTGTTCAAGAACTCTGACAAAAACAGAACGCCGCTATGCACAGATAGAGAAAGAGTGTCTAGCAGCTGTCTGGTCGTGTGAACGTTTTTGATCGGGATCTCATGGGACTGGATCCTTCACTCTACATACTGATCACAAACCTCTCGTTCCTCTGATCAACACGAAAGACTTGTCAGAAACACCTGTCAGATGTCAGCGCATGCTGATGGGGAATGATGCGTTACAAGCCACTTGCTGTGCATCAACCGGGAAAGATGATGTTTATATCAGACACTCTGTCACGTAGTCCAATAACAAATGGAGAGGACTACATGGAGGAAAACATCAAGTAATCATGTGAACATGATTACATCGTCGTGGCCTATCATGACAAGAAACTTGAACAAAAACGCAGAGAAACACAAAAAGATGTTTAATCTCACTATACAATGGAGTACGTAGAGGATGGGGGGCCTCAATACAGACAAGAAAGTTAAGCTGGCAGCACGGATTTTTTTTGCTATTCGAGGTGAACTCAGTGTTGTTGATGGGAAACTTGCTCAAGGAGAGAGAATTGTCATCCCCATTCTCAATGCGGAAAGAAATACTTGACAAAACCATGATGGACACTGGGCATAACTAAATGCCGGAAAGAGCTAATCAAGCAGTGTGGTGGCCTCGCATTTCAAAAGAAATACAGAATCGTTAGCATCTTTTAGATAACTGCCTACAGAAGCCCCCTCACAGCAGAAACAACCACTGCTAACCACACCACTGCCTGAAAGACCTTTCCAGAAAATTGCTGTGGATCTGTGTGAAACAAAAGGAAAGCAAATTTTATTGTCAGTGTTGATTACTATTCAAGATGGATTGATATTTTGCCTATAACAGACTGACTTCATCAACTGTCATTTCTAAAATGAAAGAAATCTTTGGTCTTCATGGAATACCAGAGACAGTTGTACTGATAAGGACCTCAGTTTACTTTAGCAGAATTCAAAAACTTTGCTGGTGAATGGAACTTCACACACACATCACCTCCAGCCCTTACTATCCACAAGCTAATGGTGAGGCTGAGAGGGCCGTGAAAACAGCCAAAGAAATCTACAACAAAAAGACCAACACCTAGCTCTGTTGAAATACCGAGCCACACCCATCGTTGCACTTGGGTGAGCCCTGCTGAACTGGCCCTTGGAAGAAAGATTGCGAACAACTTACCTGTTCCTTCCGTCCAACCTTACTCCTCAGAACGATCGATTCAGGTGTTGTGCGCAATCGGAGACAGCAAATACAAAGAATCTACAAAGAATACTTTGATAAGAGAGCACGTAACCTTCCGAGCTTCATCCTGGGGATCCTGTCCTGCTGAAGGAGGATGAGGAAAAGGGATGGAAGCGACCAGGTGTGGTTATAAAGCAGAGTACTCCTAGTCATTACGTCATCAAGACTGCTGGTGGAATCTGCGACGGAACAGAAAACATCTCCGGCCAGACACAGCCAATGAGGGCCTACCAGTACTTCCTGAGCAGCCACTAGTGCAGACGGAACACCAGGTGATGGAGCCTGAACATCAGATGATGGAGCCCGAACACCAGGCGATGAACCAGAACGGACGATAACTTCTCAGAGTCACAGAGACCCCTGCATCGCCTGCACCAGAGCTTCCAGCAAGACAACCCTACACTACTCGCTCTGGGCGCCGAGTGGTGAAGCCAGCAAGGTTCCAGTGAATCTGTGCTTCATTGTGGTGTAACCCATTTGTCGTGAAGTCACATGGTGTTGCCTTTTTTGGCAACTTAGGTTGTGTTTAGTTGGTTTCAAGTTGAACATGTTAGTTATATTGTTGTTGGCGTTATATTCTGCGACTCAAGCAGCAAGTCAGTTCTGCGACTCGAGCAGCAAGTCAATATTTCAGTTCATAAGAGTATTGACTGTTGCAGAACTGATTTATAATTCTAATTGGAAATTTATAACCGAACGCTCTGGTGAAGTTGTTTTAAAAGTGCGTTGACTACTGTGCCGTGTATTTGTTTCCTAGTTATGATTCATGATCTAAAAGGGGAAGATGTTGTGATGTTAACCTGATCGTCCAACCAGACAGCTTATTTTAGTATAGTTAAAGTTACCTCCCTTATAAAGTAAATGTTAGACATGCGCAGAAGAGGACAACGGTCAGACATCAACTGATTGAACACTGCTGTTCACGGAGTTCCCTGCTTCAAGATATACTCGCCCACAACCACGCAGCCAGCCTACCATTACACCTCCTTTATTCAGTTATTTGCTTATGAGAATGGTGGAAAGGTAATGGTAATACAAATAATGATTGTTAGCATTGTTATTGTGGTTGTTGTTATTGTTCTTGTCTCCTCTCCCCCCCCCCCCCCCCAGTTCATTTCACCACCTTCCCTCTGCTTCTCACTCTTTGCTTTCCACCCTTTCCACCTTCACCCCTCCCTCCTACCCCCCCTTTTCCCCATGCCCTCCAACACTTTCCCCTCCATCCCCCATCCCTCAGTGACTTTTTGTCCAATGAACTCTTTCGGCCAGTGAACTCTTTGCAAGTGAAACTCTTTTGCCAGTGAACTCTTTTTTCAGTGTCACAACCACAGAATTCTATGCTGTGTTGTTTGTCAATTGGCCAGTGTAGGTGTTTGAAAAGGGTTTGATCATAAACCCAAATGTTGCAACTTATTCATGGGGTCGTTGTGTGGCTTCAGCTTTTTCTCTGCCAGATCCATTATCTTTTCGTTTTTATTTTTATATACTCGGATTGTTACTCAACAGTCTTGACGTGTGAATTTCTGGTGTGTAACCAGTACTTCAATACCCCCTACTTCCCCCTTCAGTCCCCCACCTCCACCCAGCCCACACTCTCCCCACTCTCCTGTGCGTGAGTCTTCCTGTGTTTAATTTGGGAAAGGGACGAAGGGTCATTGTCCTCTTCGTTCTTTCTTTCTCCAACTCTGTTCTCAACTACTGTATGCTGGGCAAATTGTCGTATGCACCACCAGTTGGTTGGTTGGTTTGTTCATTTAGGTTGTGTTCAGTGAGTAACTAATCCATAAGATACACTGGTTAAAAAATATAGGAACCGATGGAGATTAAATCGAGGAATGACAGGGCTCTCTCTCTCTCTCTCTCTCTCTCTCTCTCTCTCTCTCTCTCTCTCTCTCTCTCTCTCTCTCTCTCTCGCTCGCTCGATCGATCGCTCACACACACACACACACACACACACACACACACACACACATACACACGCACGCATGCGCGCGCGCGCGCACGCACGCACGCACACCCCACACACACACACACGCGCCCCGCGCGCGCGCGCGCGCAAGACAGACAGACAGGCAGAAGGACGTGAAGAACAAGAGAGAGAGAGAGAGATGGAGAGAGAGAGGGGGAGAGAGAGAGACAGAGAGAGAGAGAAGCTGCCGAGGTGTCATGAGGTCAGAGAGAGAAAGGGGGACAGAGATCGAGGGAGACAGACAGACACGGAGAGACAGACAAACAGAAAAAAAAATAAAACAGACGAAGAATAGACAGGCTACCGTCATTATTGAATCAAGGATTGCTAACAACACACTACAGTATTAAAGCTACCCGTTGTTTGCTAAGGGTGGATCCACTCTGTAGAGATGTACCTTGCCTGAGCAGCAGGCCAGAGAGCCAAAGTGTGAGGACAGGGCGTGCTTCTAGCCGAGCGCTTCGGTCAAAGACAAGTTCGTGTTCGCTAAACAAAGACAGAAAGACCAAGAGAGATAGGGAGAGGAAAGGGAGGGAGGGAGGGAGGAGGGGGGTGGACAAATAGCTGTCTCTCGCGGGTACGACAATGGGGATGGAAAGAGGTGAGTGGGGGAGGGGAGGATAAGGTTGGGGAAGAACGAGGGATGGGGGGCACAGGGGGGGGGGGGGGGATAAAGGATGGGGTAGAACGGGGGATGGGGGTGGGATGGGGGGAAGGTTGGGGAGAGGTGAAGAGGGAGAAGACTGGTAGAGAGGGAGATGGAGTTATGGACATTGTCTGTCTGCAGTCACTGGTTATGGACATTGTCTGTCTGCAGTCACTGGGTTATGGACATTGTCTGTATGCAGTCACGGGTGTTATGGACATTGTCTGTCTGCAGTCACTGTGTTATGGACTTTGTCTGCAGTCACTGGTGTTATGGACATTGTCTGCAGTCACTGGTGTTATGGACATTGTCTGTCTGCAGTCACTGGTGTTATGGACATTGTCTGTATGCAGTCACTGGTGTTATGGACATTGTCTGTCTGCAGTCACTGGGTTATGGACATTGTCTGCAGTCACTGGTGTTATGGACATTGTCTGCAGTCACTGGTGTTATGGACATTGTCTGTCTGCAGTCACTGGTGTTATGGACATTGTCTGCAGTCACTGGTGTTATGGACATTGTCTGTCTGCAGTCACTGGTGTTATGGACATTGTCCTGTCTGCAGTCACTGGTGTTATGGACATTGTCTGTCTGCAGTCACTGGTGTTATGGACATTGTCTGTCTGCAGTCACTGGTGTTATGGACATTGTCTGTCTGCAGTCACTGGTGCTATGGACATTGTCTGTCTGCAGTCACTGGTGTTATGGACATTGTCTGCAGTCACTGGTGTTATGACATTGTCTGCAGTCACTGGTGTTATGGACATTCTCTGTCTGCAGTCACTGGAGTTGTGGGCATTGTCTGTCTGCAGTCACTGGAGTTGTGGGCATTGTCTGTCTGCAGTCACTGGTGTATGGACATTGTCTGTCTGCAGTCACTGGTGTTATGGACATTGTCTGTCTGCAGTCACTGGTGTTATGGACATTGTCTGTCTGCAGTCACTGGTGTTATGGACATTGTCTTCTGCAGTTACTGGTGTTATGGACATTGTCTGTCTGCAGTCACTGGTGTTATGGACATTGTCTGTCTGCAGTCAATGGAGTTATGGACATTGTGTGCAGTCACTGGTGTTATGGACATTGTCTGCAGTCACTGGTTTTATGGACATTGTCTGCAGTCACTGGTGTTATGGACATTGTCTGTCTGCAGTCACTGGTGTTATGGACATTGTCTGTCTGCAGTCACTGAGTTATGGACATTGTCTGTCTGCAGTCACTGGAGTTATGGACAATGTCTGTCTGGAGTCACTGGTGTTATGGACATTGTCTGTCTGCAGTCACTGGTGTTATGGACATTGTCTGTCTGCAGTCACTGGTGTTATGGACATTGTCTGTCTGCAGTCACTGGTGTTATGGACATTGTCTGCAGTCACTGGTGTTATGGACATTGTCTGCAGTCACTGGTGTTATGGACATTGTCTGTCTGCAGTCACTGGTGTCATGGACATTGTCTGTCTGCAGTCACTGGTGTTATGGACATTGTCTGCAGTCACTGGTGTTATGGACATTGTCTGCAGTCACTGGTGTTATGGACATTGTCTGTCTGCAGTCACTGGTGTTATGGACATTGTCTGTCTGCAGTTACTGGTGTTATGGACATTGTCTGTCTGCAGTCACTGGTGTTATGGACATTGTCTGTCTGCAGTCAATGGAGTTATGGACATTGTCTGCAGTCACTGGTGTTATGGACATTGTCTGCAGTCACTGGTTTTATGGACATTGTCTGCAGTCACTGGTGTTATTGGCATTGTCTGTGTGCAGTCACTGGTGTTATGGATATTTTCTGTCTGGAGTCAGTGGTGTCAGTTGTTCCTGTTGTTCTCAGTTTATCAGTTTTCCTGATGTCAGATGTTCTGGTTGTTGAAAGTTGTGTCTGTGGATGTCAGTCTACTGATTTTAATTATGTCATTATCAGTTGTTCCTATCGTTGTATTTAGCTCTTACTGATGTTAATTGTGTCATTATCAGTTGTTCCTATCGTTGTATTTAGCTCTTACTGATGTTAATAATGTCATTATCAGTTGTTCTTATCGTTGTATTTAGCTCCTACTGATGTTAATTGTGTCATTATCAGTTGCTCCTATCGTTGTATGTAGCTCTTACTGATGTAAATTGTGTCATTATCAGTTGTTCCTATCGTTGCATGTAGCTCTTATTGATGTTAATTGTGTCATTATCAGTTGCTCCTATCGTTGCATGTAGCTCTTATTGATGTTAATTGTGTCATTATCAGTTGCTCCTATGTAGCTCCTGCAGATGTGAATTGTGTTATTACCAATTGTCGTTAATGTCAGTGTGTTGTCCTATTGATCTCAGTTGCGGTTTGTTTGTTATTTTTTTAAATGCTGATCCCTACGTAGCGCCAAATAGGGTGTTAAAAAAGCATACTGAAAAAGGTTTTGTGCATTTCAAATATTCAGCTGGTCTCAATGTAGTCCTCTCGTTCTTTTTTTAAGGTCTCGATTGTATCAAGATCTGGCAAAGTCGTTGTTGCTGTTTGTTGTTGTTGTTGTTGTTGTTGTTGTTGTTGTTATTGTTACACAAACCCATTGATGCTCTGAATACCTTGGTTCAACAATGTAAAACCAAAGGTTTATCCAAACGAAGAACCGATCAACCAAACAAACAAACACATGCTGTTGACACCCTCTTTTCCTTATTTTGAATTAAGTGGAATTCATTCATCTTCAACGCTTGGTAACGTGAGCCCACAACGAACTCATTTTCTTCACGAGAGAGACAAGACAAGACAAGACAATACAAAATTATTTATTTACGAGGATAATAGAGAGAGAGAGAGAGAGAGAGAGAGAGAGAGAGAGAGAGAGAGAGAGAGAGAGAGAGAGGCAGGCAGACAGACAGACAGACAGACAGACAGACAGACAGACAGACAGACAGACAGACGAAAAATTGATTGCCTGATTAATAATAATCTTTAGTCCCCAAAATATCAAGAAGATACTCTTTATCTCTGGCCGTTCTCCCTTTGGGGACTAAACATAGTAACACAGAATACTATTTCGCAATACAGAAGTGAAAATATCTAGACAAGGATGATTCATCGCAGCATTAAAGAAAAATACACACACACTAAACGTCTCTCTCTAAAAATACATACACACCAAAAGTCTCTCTCTCTCTCTCTCTCTGTGTCTCTCTCTCTTTGTCCCTGTCTCTCTCTGTCTCTGTCTCTGTCTCTCTCTCTCTCTCTCTCTCTCTCTCTCTCTCTCTCTCTCACACACACACAACACACACACACACACACACACACACACACACACACACACACACACACGCACGCACGCACCCACGCACCCACGCACGCAGGCACGCACGCACACACACACACACACACACACACACACACACACACACACACACACACACACACACACACACACACACACACACACACACACACACACACACCACGCACGCACGCAAGCACGCACACGCGCGCTTAGAATATACGACTTTCCAGTGCGAAAAGAGGATATGTAAGGCATCGGTTACCAAAAAAGTATCGTCAGCATAGCTTGGGAAGGAAGGAATAATAATTCATGGGGTGGTCATCTGGCAGTACACCAGCATATCTTTTCATGTTCAACATTCTTGTTTTGAAATGAAGACTGACTTTCAAGGCCATGAGGAATGGAAGACAACGTTGTCGTTGAGAGAGAGAGAGAGAGAGAGAGAGAGAGAGAGAGAGAGAGAGAGAGAGAGAGAGGAGAGAGAGAGAGGGAGGAGGAGAGAGAGGAAGGGAGGAGAGAGAGAGAGGAGGGAGGGAAGAGAGAGAGAGAGAGAGAGAGAGAGAGAGAGAGAGAGAAGCAGACAGAGACAGACAGACAGACCGAGAGAGAGAGAGAGACAGCAGACAGACAGACAGACAGACCGAGAGAGAGAAGAGAGAGAGAACTGACAGACAGACAGACAGACAGACCGAGAGAGAAGACAGACAGACAGACAGACAGAAGAACAAGAAAGAGAGAGAGACGAGAGAGAGAAGAGAGGAAGACAGACAGACCGAGAGAGAGAGAGAAGAGAGACAGAGAGAGAAGAGAGGAGAAGAGAAGGAGAGAGAAGAGAAGAGAGAGAGAGAAGATTCAAATAGCGTTAGAATAGAAAAAAACAAGGAAGAAAGAAAAAAAGTGGATATCTGAGCAAATAAGAGAAGAGAGAGAAGAAGAAGAGAGAGAGAAGAAAAGAAGAGATAAGAGAAAGAGAAGAGAGAGAGAAGAGAGAGAAGAGAAGAGAGAGAGCATTTCTGATAGGTCAAAGTCAGTGGCAATGCAAAGAACAATGTGAGCTGGAAGAGAAACAATACACACGGACATGATTATTTGGGAGACGCTTCAAAGACAAACAAAAAATAGACACCTCAGAACGAAGAAAAAATGATTGCATACATACATACATACATACTCCGTGTCTGTCTACGTGATTCAGTATCTAAATGTGGGAGTTCGTGCGTGCTTGCATGCATAATTGTCTTAACGTGAAGACGTGCGCGGCAGAATATTATAATCTTCACGGACACACCAACAGACGGTAGAACGGACGTGACACATGTCACGCTTTCAAGACACTGTTTCCATGAATTAGTTATTGCCTAAAGGTAATCTCTCTCTCTCTCTCTCTCTCTCTCTCTCTCTTCTCTCTCTCTCCTCTCTCTCTCATCTCTCTCTCTCATGTATATATGTGCACGCGCGTATGTGTGCGTGCGTGTGTGTGTGTATGGTGTGTGTGTGTGTGGTGTGTGGTGTGTGTGTGTGTGAGCGTGCGTGCGAGCGTGCGTGCGTGCGTGTGTGTGTGTATGTGTGTGTGTGTTTACAAGCGCATCTGAGTGTGTATGCCCACTCGCACATGAACCCGTGTGTGACTCAGACTCAGACTCCTTTATATGTGGTAAAACCCATCACAGGAATTTTGTAGAGGCTAAATAAAACAACAGCCTTAAAGTAGCACCCATGGGGATGCTACTTCAAGGCTGTTATGAGCTGCATCCTGTAGTCTGATTTACCTCTGTTCAGGAGCAGTTATGTCCCTTGATATCTTAATGGAGTGTCCTGCGCGTGCCTGTACCCATCGTCAACACAGCGCAGGCCTCCAAGGGTGGTACAGGACTGCTCTAAAGGCAGGTGAAGACAGTGCTTCTCTGGGTCCTCCCCAGCACCTTCGGGTGTTTCTTTTTCTTCAACAACGACATTGAATAAGCAAGTAAAAGACGAAGTGAACTGACAGAAAACATGTGCTCACTTGAATTACAGAGAGGAAAAATCCCGTGATTTCTCGCGAACTGTTAGACATGCATGTACATATTTGGTCACTTCAGATTGAAAATAACGACCGTGGTATGGAACTTGGAGGTTGGAAATAATGTTGTATTTGTATTTTATCCTTCTTTTGAACACTGAGAGTGAAACTGTGCATTAGCAGTAGTGAGATGACGAGATCTCAGCTCATCATACAAAGAACAGTTGTTAACAAAATGGGGTTCATCCTCTTCTCCTTCACACCATTTAAAAGCCGTTCGTGTGTGGAAATGTTGCAGTGAGACGCCCCCTCTGGATTTCAGAATTATGTGCACTTCATCGTCCTCGGCAAAGACTTTCCTGTTTCTTCATTTGTGCAGGTTGTTCAGTACAACTGCGGACTACATGAATTTACGAATTCAGTTGTTAAATTCTTCTTCTTTCTTCTTCTTCTTTTTCTTCTTCTTCTTCTGCTCCTTCTTCTCTTCTCTTCTTCTTCTTCTTCTTCTTCTTCTTCTTCTTCTTCTTCTTCTTTCTTCTTCTTCTTCTTCTTCTTTTTTTTTTTTTTTCTCCTTCTCCTTCTTCTTCTTCTTCTTCTTCTTCTTCTTCTTCTTCTTCTTCTTCTCTTCTTCTTCTTCTTCTTCAGCTGATTTCTTGGTTGCATCAGATCTTCAATCCTGTCGCCATGGTGAATCCCACAGTCTTCTCGAGGTCTTGACGGCTGCCCCAGAAAGCTGCGTCTGCAGTTCTGCACCCTCTGGTCAGGTCTGACAGTTGGGATACGAAAGCTACGAAGAACTCGCGTATTTTGTGTTCTGCCAAACCTGACCTCTTTACACCTGTAATTAAGCGATAGGTGTATGTCCAAGCCGCTTCTCATCAGATGTGCCCTGGTTTTCCCCAGACCATGAGAAACCGACTGACTGTGGCAAATGTCGGACGATGATTTCCCCCCAGAACATTCCTCTGTGGTTCCATGCTTCAGATAACATGAAAGGCTGTTTAGTTAGTTATTTTCCTTTGGTGCAGGCGTGTGAAGCTTAAACAATGGTACTTGGCATACCAAGACAAGAGAAATGCTCTGCCAATTTATCTTCCCACTCTCTCTCTCTCTCTCTCTCTCTCTCTCTCTCTCTCTCTCTCTCTCTCTCTCTCTCTCTCTCTCTCTCTCTCCTCCTCTCTCTGATCTCCATTTGCAGCTAATACCTGGGAAATCTTATGATCAGCCATGTATGTTTCGTGTTTGCTTGTTGATGTTATCAGAAAAAAAAGAGTGTGAATCACTCTCTCTCTCTATGTATAAAGCTTTCCAGTTTAGAGAAACATTGCTTTCAGGATTGTTAGCATGTTGCTTTTACACTGTTTATTGTCAATGCCCACAGCTGACATCACGTATTAAGTGATCCGTTTATTTGTAGCCCTAATCTTGTTGCTGATGAAAGAACAAGATCGTCTGTTTATGTGAGCACGGGAATGTAGTTTTAGTTGCCTAGTTGATAAATGAGGAATGTTATCTTGTATACCATTTCTAATGTCGTTTATGCAGACATCAAACTGTGTAGGACTTTGTACCTTCCTTTGAAGCACTCCCTTTGTGACTGGAATAGAATCCGCAAAACTATCCTTTGTTTTGCCACACACTGTTGAGTCTTTGTACATGTCGTCAATTCAACGGAAACAGTTTCCTTCCATGCCAAGTGCCGTTAGCTAGAACAAAAGTGCATCATGTCATATATTGTTGAACGCTTTATTAAAGTCAAGACGTCCGTTTGTGTTGTTAAAAGTATGGTCAGTTATCTTTTGAAACATGAATATTAGTCCTAAATGCGTCAGTCCTAACTGAAACCCAGAAATCATTACTTGATTTACGAAATACAGCGAATATTCACCCTGGAAACATTAGGACTGTGGGTGATATTCCAGTTTTCGGGCGTAGGGGTGATCTTTTTGCAATTGTGACATACCTAATTTGTCTAGAACCTTCAAACGTGGTCCAAATTATCCTAATGTATTGTAGTTTCTGAAAATATGTTCCAGGTGACGAATTTTTAAACATTTTAAAGTGCGAGAGATGACATCGTCTTTTAGTCATGAAAATAACAGTGTGCGAAGAACATGCATTACTGAAGCCAAAACATAGCCTTACTATTATTTGTAATGCTTTTTTTTATGATGCCTACTAATTGCTTTTAATAAACAAGGAAGCAAAAAAGAGTTTTCTAAGTTTTAATACCGCTTGATTACTTATTGAAAATGCAATTGCCGAAAGAGGTTTAGGGGTTACCCTTGCGGCAAGGCAAGAACTCTAAGACCATCCTCAATTTTTTTCTGTTAACAAGCAGAAGTGGATTCAACACATCCAGCAGCACATTTTAGACTTAGTCTGGTTTAGCCCGGCCGGGGGAGGGGGGGGGTGAAGCCTACCCCCCTCCACCCCCCACCCCACCCCCCACCCCCGCTCCTCACCGATAATATGTGATCTTTTGATCTGGACTGTCTTCTAAATCCTGCCTTTTCTTTAATATATATGGAATCATTTTTCAAATATATTCCGAATCTTCTATCGATGATTTGACAGAAACGTTTATCCAAGATATTGTTAGGAGTGACACCACAGTAATTCTCAGCTTTATTCAGGTCCCCACTTCTAAAGATGGATACATTTATTCCATCTTTCCATTGGCTAGGATATATCGTTGACTGCAATATGGCATTGAATAGCTTAATATATCATTGACTGCAATATGGCACTGAATACCTTGATATATCGTTGACTGCAATATGGTACTGAATAGCTTGATATATCGTCGACTGCAATATGGCATTGAATAGCTTGATATATCGTCGACTGCAATATGGCATTGAATAGCTTGATATATCATATACCGTTGACTGCAATATGGCATTGAATAGCTTGATATATCGTTGACTGCAATATGGCATTGAATAGCTTGATATATTGTTGACTGCAATATGGCATTGAATAGCTTGATATATCATATATCGTTGACTGCAATATGGCATTGAATAGCTTGATATATCGTTGACTGCAATATGGCATTGAATAGCTTGATATATCGTTGACTGCATTATGGCATTGAATAGCTTGATATATCATATATCGTTGACTGCAATATGACATTGAATAGCTTGATATCTTGTTGACTGCAATATGGTATTGAATACTTGATATATTGTTAGACCGCAATATGGCACTGAATAGCTTGATATATCATTGACTGCAATATGCAATGGCATTGAATAGCTTGATATATCATTGACTGCAATATGGCACTCGAATAGCTTGATATATCGTTGACTGCAATATGGCATTGAATAGCGTGATATATCGTTGACTGCAATATGGCATTGAATAGCGTGATATATCGTTGCCTGCAATATGGCACTGAATAGCTTGATATATTGTTGACTGCAAAATGGCATGAATAGCTTGATATATCGTTGACTGCAATATGGCATTGAATAGCTTGATATATTGTTGACTGCAATATGGCATTGAATAGCTTGATAATCGTAGACTGCAATATGGCACTGAATAGCGTGATATATCGTTGACTGCAACATGGCATTGAATACAGAAAAATAAAGTAGTGACTGCTGTACTCGTTTCAAATAAATAAAGGGAAAAGGTGACAAAGAGAGTACCTGGAGAGGGGATGAATAATGGCATTGAATAGCTTGCATACAACAGCGATGGTGTTTTTTGTGCCGTCTTTGCCGGAAGTGTTCTTGTTTTCAAGAGTGATCATGCATGCATACGTGTGTGTGTGTGTGTGTGTGTGTGTGTGTGTGTGTGTGTGTGTGTGTGTGTGTGTGTGTGTGTGTGTGTGTGTGTGTGTGTGTGCACTTGCTTGTGTGTGTGTGTGCACTTGCTTGTGTGTGTGTGTGTGTGTTGTGTGTGTGTGTGTGTGTGTGTGTTGTGTGTGTGTGTGTGTGTGTGTGTGTGTGTGTGTGTGTTGTTGTTGTTTCTTCAGTTTAACGTCTTCCCACACAAGGTGATTTCAGACGGTGTGTGTGTGAGAGAGAGAGAGAGAGAGAGAGAGAGAGAGAGAGAGAGAGAGAGGAGAGAGAGAGAGAGAGAGAGAGAGAGAGAGCGCACTCGCGCGCGCCTGTGTATTTGGATGAGTGAGTGTGCGTGTGCGCTTGTGTGTGTGTGTGTGTGTGTGTGTGTGTGTGTGTGTGTGTGTGTGTGTGTGTGTGTGTGTGTAATTTCTTTTTGTGTATGAGGGGTTGTTGAAAGTTAAAGATAAATTCCTACTGGACTACGTAGTAGATGGGGGCATAACGAACAAAGTAAAGCATAGGAAGAAACAAAAGTTGACTGCAGGATTCGTTGCAAAATGAAAAAATAATAAAGTTTATAAAAACCTTTTGGTGGTAGTTGAATCCATTAGTGAGAAGACTGACGTTTCAAGCCATAGGCCCGTTGTCAAAGTGAAAAGAAGAGGACAGTGTAGACAGGAAAGCCTATGTGAGAATTGGGTGAGAACATTTCATTTAATGATTAAGTTGACCAGAATAAAGTCACTGATCACTGTTCAGGTGTATTGAGCTCACACAGACACACTGCAGTTCACACAAAGACACCAACACACACGCCCCCCCCCCCCCTTTCTTTCTTCCCCCCCCCCCCCCCCTTCTTACAACCCCCACAAAGCCACATACACACACAGACACCACCACCACCCTGCACCACACAAAAGGAGGGGAATAAATGGAAATATTCACTATTTAGCCTACTGAAAGAAAAAGAAACAGAGGCTAAAGAAGGACAGGACAGAGAGATTAAGGCAGAAGGGCCCTGGCTCAGCTAGACGTCAGTGACCTGATGTTCATCCCAGCTGGCTGTGTGGTGCCCAAGCGGCTGATGACAAGGTTCTCCATGTGCTTTCTGTACACACGGTCTCTGGGTTCTGCCACACTGCTGCTATCTTCGCATGACTGTAGCTGTGATGTGGACCAACAAAATGTTGGCCGACTGGGTTGTTGTAGCCCAGCTTCATCGACCTCAGGTGCTCTGAAAAGCGGTCGGCCAATGAGCGGTAGGTCTCCCCAATATACAGCTTGGAGCAGAGGGTGCAGGTCAAGATGTACACTAAGTCCCTAGACTGGCAGTTTAAACTGGACCTCACAGTGAATGTGCCAGTGGGTCCCACGACTGTAGCTGAAGTGTCTATGAATGGGCACGTCTTGCATTTTTTGTCCCCACAAGGTCTGCACCCTGGTGAGGTTGACTGGGTGGCCTGCGGTCTAAGCTTGGACCTCACAAGCATGTCACGCAGGTTCTTGTCCCTCTGAAAAGCAAACAGGGTGGCTTGGAAAAGATTTGTTTGAGGTCTGGGTCTTGTTGGAGGAGACTAAAGTTTTCACGTAGGATTCTGCAGACTGGTAGGTTGTGAGGATGGTATGGGATGACTACCACAGCGCGATCCTCATCCTCTCCCGTTGCTTTTGGTCTCAGGGCTTCTGTGCGGCTGGTAGAGCATGCACGCTCAAGTGCTGTCTGCACAATATCCTCTGGGTACTGGCGGGCTATGAAGAAGGTGGACATCCTCTGAGCCTCATTCTCAAAGTCCTGCTCTCTACTGCAAATGCAGTAAAGCATAATTATTTAATATTTTTGGTAAAGTCAGTGGAGTCGATCTATTATGTGAAATATTAGAACCAGTTTTGAGCACTGTATTCTTTACTCCTGGACAATCTAGTAGCAGGTGACGTACAGAAAGAGTTTCCCCACACATGCATGTAACATTTTTACTGTATTTGGTTCGGAGTGAATTTAAACGCATCCTATGAATTAAAGTTGCTACCTCTCTAGATGTCGTATTTTCAAATTTGTCTAATTGAGTCTTGGGCTGGATGTCGGATTTGGTTGTATACAGTTGTGATGATATTGGCTATGTGTGTCTTCCAATAACCTCTTGAAACTGTTAAAGGATACTCTAGTAATTAAAGTATAACATTCTGATAGGTCTAGTGGAATGTTCAGAGAAGTCGTTCCATCAATGTTGCGAGCTGCTCTCCGAGCAGCTTGGTCAACTTTCTCATTTGTGGAAATTCCACAGTGTGAGGGCACCCAACAGAAAGTCACATTTATTCTTTTCATCGATAGGAGATGTGTCACATAATTAATTTCTGTAATTGTCTCACAGCGGATCTTTGGATTTAGAGACTGTAAGGCAGAAAGGGCTGACTTTGAATCACTGCACAATAAAAGTTGACAATTTTCTATGGAAGACTTTAAAACATACTTCAGGGACATTAGAATAGCAACTAATTCTGCAGTAAATATTGACAAGTGTTTGCCAAGATAATATAATTCCTCCACTTTTGATTTTGGTATTATAAAAGCTGCTCCTGCTCGATGGTCATCTAACACTGAACCATCTGTAAAAATTTGCAGATGATCCTTATATTGATTGTGTGTGTGTGTGTGTGTGCACTTGCTTGTGTGTGTGTGTGTGGTGTGTGTGGTGGTGTGTGTGTGTGTGTGTGTGTGGTGTGTGTGTGTGTGTGTGTGTGTGTGTGTGTGTGTGCTTGTCTGTCTGTGTGTCTGTACGTGTATGCTTGCGCACGCGTGTGTGTATGTGTGTGTGTGTATGTGTGTGTGCGTGTGTGTGAGTGTGCGCGAGCATGCAAACACTCATGCGCGTGCGCGTGTCAGTGTGGTGTGGGTGTTTGTTTGCGTGCGTATGTGTGTGTATGTGTGTGTGTGTGTGTGTGTGTGTGTGTGTGTGTGTGTGTGTGTGTGTGTGTGTGTGTGTGTGTGTGTGTTTGTGTGTGTGTGTGTGTGTGTGTGTGTGCTGTGTGTGTGTGTGTGTGTGTGTGTGTGTGTGTGTGTGTGTGTGTGTGTGTGTGTATGCTTGTTTGCTTGCGTATGTGTGTGGTTGTGTGTGTATGTGTGTCTTTCTGCCTGTCTGTCTGTCTGTCTGTCGCTCTCTCTCTCTCCTCTCTCTCTCTCCTCTCTCTCTCTCCTCTCTCTCTCTCTCTCTCTCTCTCTCTCTCCTCTCTCTCTGTGTGTGTGTGTGTGTGTGTGTGTGGTGTGTGTGTGTGTGTGTGTGTGTGTGTGTGTGTGTGTGTGTGTGTGTGTGTGTGTGTGTGTGGTGTGTGTTTGTGCTGCGTGGGTGCACCAGCGCACGTGGACACACAGGTGTGTATGTTATCAACAAGACGGAAATAACCAAACCTAATACGCTGTAGCCATGGAACCTGTTAATTACGTCCAAGAAATCAAAAGCGTCCAAAACGGGCGTGGATATTGGAGGAATGCCAGACAAGTCGGCAGCGCCAACATAATGCTTGTACTGCAGATTAAGGCCATGAGCTATTGCTATTTCTGTTGCTGCTGCTGCTGCTGCTGCTGCTGCTGCTGCTGCTGCTGCTGGTGATGGTGATGGTGATGCTATTTCCGACTGTGTTTGTTCGTTTTAACCGCTACTAAGTTGCTGCCAATTGCACTTAAGTCATTATTTACTGTTGATGATGTTTTTGTCTCGCCCTTGTTGTTGTTGTTGTTGTTGTTGTTGTTGTTGTTGTTGTTGTTGTTGTTGTTGTTGTTGTTGATGTTGTTGCTGGCTGTCGTTGTTTTTGTTGCAAATGCTTTTGTTGTTGCTATCGTCGTCATCATCGTCGTCGTCTTTGTTCTTACTGTTTTGATTGTTGTTGTTGTTGTTGTTATTGTTGTTGTTGTTGTTGTTATTGTTGTCTTCGTCTTTGTTGTCGTTGTTGTTGCTGTTTGTCTTCGTCGTTCGGTATTGTTGTCGTTGTGGTTGTTGAGCTTATCTCGTCGTCGTCGCGTCGTGTTGTCGCTGTTGTTGTTGGCTGTTGTTATTTTTTGTGATTGTTGTTGTGGATGTTGTAATTTCGTTGTTGTTGCTGTTATTACTGTTTTTGTTGTCATTGTTGGGGTTGTTGTTGTTGTTGTGCCTCTGTAAATATTATGACTTGCTGGTATCCCATATACAAGACTTTATAGCAGAGTCCATGAAGATACTGTTTACAGACATTCTATTCCTGGTGAAGTTTTGAGATCTTGAAAGAGAGACATTGCTTTCATCTGAAGATCCCTTCACAGACTTTCTATTCCTGGTGGAGTTCTTGGAAGTGATGAAACTTTGCTTTCCGTCTGATTAAATGAATGAGATTTTTAAAACAGGTTTTTGTGTGATTCAAGGAAATGTGGTTTGTTGATTTTTAAAAGTTCTATGTTGCAAAGTGAGACGTCTGCAGGCGGAAATCTAAACAAATCTTAAATTGAAATGTTAAGCGGTAACCGCCCAGAGAAGTTGGACAAGAGGTCACAAGACAAAACACAGGCGTTTCGACCTCTTAGGTCTTTGTCAGGTGATATATAAACGAATAAAACAACGAGAATTCACTTAGCTTTGAATTCGCTTCAGATCGCTTAAGGGTTTCAGAGCAAGGAGAAAAAAAAAAAAAAAATAGGCGTTTGAATGAGGTACGAGGTGTTGGAAGGGGAATAGTGAGTGAGTCAAATGTCGTTATGATGTTATAATATTACTGATAGAATTCTAATTAATGGTCAAATATTGGGGGGAAAAAAAAAGACAGGATCAATCTTTTTTTTGGGTGTGTCAATAAGTATGGGTATGGCGCATGAGGAAAGGCGAGAGTGGGTTAGTGGATTCTTAAGCAGCAGGGTTGCCGTGGAACAATCCAGAGGCGAAGGCGATTGTGATTGTCAATGCTATGGTAGTATCAATAAAGCTCATAGTATTATGTATGATACTGCTAAAACAACGTTAGTGAAGGTTAAGGTAAGGGAAAGCATGATTACAGAAACATATTTAGA
The DNA here is from genome assembly GCA_018398815.1 of Conus ventricosus. Taxonomy (NCBI): domain Eukaryota; kingdom Metazoa; phylum Mollusca; class Gastropoda; order Neogastropoda; family Conidae; genus Conus; species Conus ventricosus. The sequence continues at coordinate 26,881 of JAFLJL010014627.1, read as the reverse complement.
AAATACATTTTTATAATAATTCAAATATAATAAATAAAGGAAACATTTAAAAAAAAAAAATAATAATAATAATAATAATAAATAATTAATAATAATAATATAATTTTAAAATAATAAATAATAATATCAGAATAATATAAATTTTAAATAAATAAATAAAATAAAATAAAAATCTAAAAATAATAATGTTAATAAATGCATAAATAAGATAGCTATAAGTTATGTTGTGAGTTGATGGTGAATAGTGTGGAGATAAGGTTGTATGTGTGTGTGTTGTGGCGAGGATATTGTGGGCTGAGATTGAAGTGGTGGATTGGTCATGTTACTTTAAGGTGTTGATTTTTTTGCTATGAGGGTGGAGGGGAGGGGTTGGGTTTCGTTACTAACTGGGGGAGGGGGAGGGGGAGGGGCATCATTATTCACACCTCTATACATCAAAATCTCTCGCTCTCTCTCTCTCTCTCTCCTATCTCTCTTTCTCTCTCTTCTCTCTCTCTCTCTCTCTCTCTCTATCCCCCCCCCCACTCACGACAACGATATAAGGAGCTAGCAGTCTATTCATTATGTGTGTGTGTGTATGTGTGTGTGTGTGTGAGTGTGTGTGTGGTGTGTGTAGTGTGTGTGTGTGTGTGTGTGTGTGTGTGCTGTGATTGTGTCGTGTGTGGCGTGTGATGTGTGTGTGTGTGTGTGTGTTGTGTGTGTGGTGTGTGTGTGTGTTCCTTGTGTAATATCAGCTTAGTCATTGGTTACCCCCACCTCCACCCCCAAACAACCGCCATTACCACAATTCCCAACACACATGCAGTACTAGGGCGGGGTGGGGGAGGGGGAGGGGTAAGTCGATTGATGTATCAAATGGAGAGGAACTCAGAGAGTGTAGGAAAAGGGAATGAGGATGATAGCTGCCAACCGATGTCTGAGGCTAAACAGAGGTAGGGTTGGTGCGTAGGTGGAGGATATTTCAGGATGGAGCTTGCAGAGATGGAATGGAATTACTACTTTTGGTCGGTGATGCCATGAGGGTGGCGGTGCCCAGTTTGGCAATGAGATGAGATTCCTGCATAACGGTTTCAAGTTGTCACTCTTAGATTGCAAAGTGCCAAGACTTGACATGGTTGATCGTTGTGTCTGCCAGGTTAAAGTGTAGGGCGACTGGTTTGGGCCGATGGTGGCGGATGTCGGCCAGGTGTTCGAGATGCGCGTCTCAGTGTGCGAGATGTCTCACCTACATAGATCTTGACCGCACAGCTGACAGTGGATGGCATACACCAATGTTGTGGCTCTGGCAGGAGAAAGTGGGTTTAATAGTGAAAGAGCCTGTGGGGAATGTAGGGTTGGTGTCTGGTTTGGTGGAGAGCAGATTTTGCAGTGGGTTTAGAGCAGGGGAAAGTACCTGGATGGCTTAGGTGTGAAGATTTTTGATCACTTAGAGCGCACCAGTAGGTCGTTGAGGTTTTGTCAGTTTGAATGTGATCATAGGTTTCGTCTCAATGGCAGGTTTATGATTTTCTACCTTGTGCCAGTTAGAACTTCTGGATCCTGCAGATGGGCTGATTTTGAGGATGGGAAGAGAAGGCTAGGCAGCAGAGTGGGTCTGTCTGTCTCGTTGGGAGGTTTAGTTTCCAGAGTAGGTGTTCTGGATTTAGCTGCAGTGCGGACCTGAGAGGAGCATCATATTCGATGACCGGCACGAGGGTATCCGGTTGGTGAAAAACATCAGAATTTTGGCTGCTTGTATAGTGAATCTTCTTCGCCTAGCAGCAGAGTTGGAGGCGAAGGAATTCAGAATATGGAATGCTATTTTTAGTGGACTGTGGTGGAAAGATGTGTAGTCCAGGGTATGAGTGTGCATCAGAGGTTTGTAGAAGGACTGAGGTTTGAAAACAGTCACATCTTTGAGGGTAGATGGTGATGTCAGGAAATTAACTGACGGTGAAATGGTGTAGGTCTGCCTGGATAGATGGATGGATGGTGTGCAAAGTTGAGGAAGGAGGAAATTCTGGGAGGGTCCTGTTCTGGCATGGATGTGGCTCCAATCCATCAATCTATGTTTCTTTTGTAAGAGCTCTGGTGTTAGGGCCTGTGTAAGAGGTTAGTAGGCGGTGTTTAGGGTGTCCCATGAAGAGGCAGGCCATAGGATGGTCCCATCTTGGTTCCCATTGCAACACCATGATTTGTGAGAATGTGAGTGGTTGTTAAATTCAAAAAGCATTGAGGGGTGGGAGAACTAATTCTGCAAGTCTGACGATGTAGCTGTGGGAGGTGTTGTTGGTTGGTGGCCCGTTTGTTAAGAAAAACATGGGAGGAGGGCTTCAGTCCATCTGCATGAGGGATGGAAGTGTAGTGAGAGACGACACTCAAGTGTAATAGGAGGAGGCTGGAGTTGGATAAGTGGGATCTGTGTTGTATGGAATTAATCTGGTTGAGTGTGTGTGTAGTGTCTTTGAGGTATGTGGGGAGAGGCCTTGTTACTATGGTTGGAGGAGAGAGTCTAAGTACTGTGGAAATGTCTTCTGGTGGGGCAGCTGCATGCAGATACCAATGGGTTCTTGCGGGTGTATTGGTTTGTGTAGTTTAGGGAGCAGGTAGAAGGTGGGTTGTTTAGTGTTCTGCATTATGAGGAGTTTGGCTGGTCTTCGGTAGTTGTTATGTTTGATTTCTTGTTTTTTATAATGTGGTTGAGATGAGTATCTGGTGTTGGGGGGGAGGGTTGGATGCTAGTGAGTGGTGTTATAAAATTTGTGTTTGACAGTTGTTCGGTGTGCTTCTTTTATGTACAGCTGTTGTCCAAACCACTGCACCCCCTTTTGTCTGCGGGTTTTTATGACAAGTCTTGTTTTTTGTCTCAGGATTCGGGGTTTTTTGTTCATCCCTGGGGTTTGGGAATTGGGGACAGGTTTGGTTTTCATTTGAGAGATTTCTTTTCTACCTTTTTTGTAATTCAACTTCAGTGGATTGCAAAGTGGCGGTGAACCCTTGAAAAATCGCTAGCAAACATAAATCGACTTACCCCCCCCCCCCCCCCTCCCCTAGAAATGATGTTGTAGGGATTTGGTGGATATGGCGTTGTTGGGGGGAGGGGGGGGAACCCAATGAATAAGGTATTTACACAGGGAACACACACACACACACCCACACACACACCACACACACACCCCATACACACAAACCACACACACACACACCCACTAATAAATAAAATGCTAGTCCTTTATCTTGGTCGTGAAGGGGGGGGGGGGAAGAGAGAGAGAGGGGAAGAGAGAAGGGGAAGAGAGAGAGAGAGAGAGAAAGAGAGATTTTGTTTTTTGGGGGGTGAAATGCCCCCTCCCCCTCCCCTCCCCATTTTGTACGTAAACCCATCCCCTTTTTCCCCTCCACCTCATAGCATCACACCTTAAAGAACTTACCAAACCCCCCACTTCAATCTCACCCCAAAAACCTCCCACACCACACACATACGCCTTATCTCCCACTATTCACCCACACATAACTTAACTACTTTTTTATGCATTTTTTATCTTTATTATTTTTTTTTTTTTATTTTTTTTTTATTTATTTTTTTAATTTATTATTTTTAATTTTTTTTTATTTTTTTTATTTTTTTAATAATTTTCCCTTTATTTGTTTATTTTTATTATAAAAAACGTGTTTTCTAAATATTTTCGTATCTGTTTCGTTCCCTTAACCTTCACTATCGTTGTTAGCAGATCATTCGTAATACTTTTGCTTTATGATACACCATACTTGAATCCAACGCCTTCCCCTCGGGACTGTTGCCACGGCAACCCGCTGTTTAAAATCCTTAAACCACCCCCTTTTTCCCAACCCATACCTTACCCCAAGTTGATCCTTTTTTTTTTTCTTCCCCCCCCCCCCCCCCCCCCCCCCCCCCCCCCCCCCCCCCCCCCCCCAATATTTCCCAATTAGATTCCTACATATTTATTACATCATACACTTTGACTCCTCACTTTTTCCCCGCCAAACACCCTCGTTCTCATTCAAAGCCTTCTTCTTGCGCTAAACCCCTAAGCGATCGAAGCGATCAAAGAAAATGAATTGTCGTTGTTTTATTCGTTTTATATCCCCTGACGAAAAAACCAAAAGAGTCGAAACGCGTTGTTTTGTCTTTACTCGTTTGTCACGTTTTTGGGGCGGTTCGCAAAACATTTTTTTAAAATTTTTTTTTTTAAAAGTTTGGAATTGTCTTGAAAAGTGATACCCCTGGCCGGCCCCGTGGTCAGCGGATCTAAACAATATGAACTGATTGAACTGAACGGTGGGGTGGGTTGAGGTGATGATGGGGGTTTGGGGGTTTGGGTGGAGGGGGTCCGTTTTGCGTGCATCTCTCTGTCTGTTATTTCTGATGATCATTTTTGTATTT
>JAFLJL010014627.1:0-17500 GCA_018398815.1 Conus ventricosus | reverse complement strand
AGGGAGGTAAGGGAGGGTCAGGGAGGGTGAGGGAGGGTACAGCCATGTATCGTCGCCTTCCTGGTAATAATGTCTCAAGGATCAGAACTCCACTAACGATGACTTGTCTGATACTGATGTTCATGTGTCCTGACTCATGATGTTCATGTGTCCTGACTCATGATGTTCATGTGTCTGACTCATGACGTTCATTGTTCCTGACTCATGACGTTCATGTGTCCTGACTCATGACGTTCATGTGTCCTGACTCATGATGTTCATGTGTCCTGACTCATGATGTTCATGTGTCCTTACCCATTAGTTGATTCAGGTACTGTGTCGGTGAAATGCGTGCATCTCGTGTTTACGAAACGGGATCCTGAATTTTTTTTTTTGTTTGTTAATGAGGGGGCTTAGTTTGTCAGAGATGCTAATGGAGAGGAAGAACACGTCAACAGCTAACGATTGACAAGGAAGACAATTCTGTCCTTCCGCCCACACTCTCATAACTGCCCCCCTCCCGCCCCCCCCCCCCCCCCTTCCCCCCTCCTGGTGAGACAATAACAGGTACACAACTCCAAATGACCGCCCTTTGTATGCCGTCTAATGAGTCCAGCCTACAGGAGCAGACACAGGACTTCCTTTCTTTCAGGAAGTGTTCCTGTTTGCTGTCTTGCCAGTCGTGTCTGCATCGGTGCCAGGTGAATGGACTCCGCGAGCTGCAGCCAGAGTGGAGAGTTCATTGCCCTTTGTTGTGTCACTGTGGGAGCCAGGGTTGTCTCACTTTAATGCTGTTTGCTCTTGATCGGTCAGCCAGTGTAGTGTGCTTTAGGGGAGGATGGAGAGAACGTATAAATGCCAATCCTGACTCACTTTCGCCCTCAAACCAGTTTTCGGGCGAAAGTGACCCAGGATTGGCATTTATACGTTCTCTGACAAGTAAGACTTCAATAACCAAAAATAACGATTATCTACAAACAAACATACTGTGTAGGGTTATCCGTTTTCAATACTAATTTACTAAACTTTTCAGATTTTAATTTTTGCTTAATCCTGTGTTTTTCCTGGTCATTTTCAATAACATCATTTTCACGCAAACATTCATCAAATGAGTCTCTGTCTTTCATGTGAAATAGAACTACAGTCTTTAACTGTTCTCTAAAGTCTTTTAAAACTGAGTTATATTTTTGACATAAAATCCACACACTTATTCCAGCATGTCTTCCACTGAAGGCCAGTTTTGACAAAGTATTTCTTTTTTTAACTATGTCTCTTTCTGCCGAACAGTCATCTATAATAAATAGTGTCTGCGTTCCTTCAAACAGTCTATAAAACTGTTCTAACACACTCACTCAGTTTATTGCTAGGATTAACTAAATATATGTCATCATCTGTCCATATAAACCTTCTATCATGATATGCTTTGTTCCATTTAAGTGTTGGACAGAAAACCACAATATGATTAAAATTATAACGATAAACTGTTTGTAACAGGTCGAGGATAAATATTGTTTTTCCACAACCAGTCTGCCCACAAATCAATGAGCAATGAGGAGTTTTTGTCATAAAGTTTAACTGCTCCATAGTTTTATAACAGAGTTTAATCTAATCCAGTTATTATTTTTATCATACTCTCCTCAAAACTTGTTCAGTATAATAAAACCCTATGAGGCCTAAATGTGTAAGATTAATCCAATTTAGTTCTGTAAGATTGTTTCTATTTAAGCCAACATTGATTTTGTTGCTTGTTGTTATGATCTTAATATCCTCGCCATTGTGAAGAACGACGATGGTAACGTTAAGGCGTTTAACGTCTAAGTTTTGCCAGCTAATATTAATTCCTTTTATAAGGTCATCACTAACGCCCACAACCCCATCCCTCTCCACATCTTTAAAGACAGAAATTTCAAATATTATTGTGAACGTGTCTCCTAATTTTCTGCTTGGAAAGAACTGTAATTTTGTAGAAGCTTTTTTTACAACTGTTTCTTTTCTGTGGAGGATGTACTGTTTTTTCCCATACGGCGTTATTTCAATTTCTTTCCGACTATTGTCGTCCGGCATAAGACTTACATGTAAAGGGCCAGAGTTGAATGCTTTTCTGAAACTTTTTTGGCGGCTAAAATATGTAAATGGGCTTATGAATTCAAATTTTATTTCCCATTCTAAATATGGTTCTAAGTGCCATTTGAGGTCAGGTTTTCGAACTATTTTATATTCATACTGGCCAACATTATTTGCCTCTAGATTGCGCAGTTGTTCTAGTTTAGGAAACTTTTTGCTGTCGCCAACCTCTTTGCGTTTATAATCGCCATCTTTAGTGTACTCAAAACCATACAAAGCGCCTATCTCACCGTTTTGTTCAAAGTCCGCAACGTCTGCAAGGTCTTTTAATTCTAAAGTTATACACCTCACAGGCGCTAATGTAACTCCCGATTCTTCTGGCCCACGCGACATTATTTTTTAGTAACGTATTATTTTATTTCCAAAACAATGTGCAGGTTATCACATTTTACAACTTTCCCCGCTTTGTCTTTGATTTTTTATATTAAATGATCCAACCCTCCACAAACTAATCCTTTAAACTGTAAATTAGGGAATTGTATAATTTCATAATCGCAATATGCAGCTTTCCCTGATGGAAGAGCTCTTAAAACAGTTGAGGGCCTTCCGTCATATAAGTTTTCATCAGTGCTCAGCTCACCAAATGAACATAGAGTAATGAATGTAATGCAAGATCGAGCGGACTTTCCCCCTCATAAGTAGTTTTGGTTGGTGTAACTCTAAATTTATAATTGTTAGCTGTAAAGCCTAACATTTTAGCTAGCTCTTTATCAAAATGTAACCTACTTCTTCTTCAGGCTTGAATGTTAACATTGTTTTTAGATTTGCATTGTTAAGTTTGAGAGTAATGTCGAAGTTACTCATTGCTTCTTTTAGTGAGCAAAACCCGTAAATAACCATCAGGGATTGTTAACTGGCTAACTTTGGTCCCTGTTTTGTCAATTTTCTGAATCTTATTATTCTTCTTTGATTCACTTATATTAAACCATACAACTTTGTAAAATATTTCATGAAGCGCACCATTTTGCTCCGCAATTGTTATCAATAGCATGTTCTAAAAACGAAGGGCGGTCTTGGTTGTTATTGTTACAAACATTTTTTTAAACGAAATAAAAATGAGTGCATTCAAATATACTGGCGCAAAATATTCTGTTGGGCCGCACTACAATCTTAAAAATATAGCAACTGATACTCTTGACATTGCTGTGACCAGACTGCCTCTTTTCATAAAAAAGGTGAGTACTCCATTGAAGAGCTATCTTAAACCCCCCTATTGAAAACGACCACATCAAGAAAGCGTGGTTTAGTCATCCGATGCAGTTTTATCAGAACCAGTTAAACTTTGCTGTGTTTTGCGCATCAACTGGGTGTGGAGTGTCGTATACTGATCATTTAAATCACCATGATCCTTTGGTGAGGTCAGTGTACAGATTCATTTTATTACACCTTCAGACGTATTTTGACTGAACTGCAAGCGCCATTACCAAATGACAAACCATTTAATCCACTCAGCAACAGAATAGACATGAAGGCTTTTGAAAGGATCTGTAACGAATTCAATATTAACATCAGACAGGCTTTAGACAAAAGTTGGATCATAATCATGGCCTAGGCGACCTTATTTTCGGGGCACGCACAGAAAGTATTAACTATGACTGGCATCCTCCTTTCAAATCTTTCTTTTTTGGCACAACTGTTGAGCCCGGGTCCCTACAGCAAGAGCATAAAACAGCATAGACAACATTTATCTTAGACACTTCTAGGGCTAACTAGGGCGGGAATAGAACGAATAAACGACTCTATTCGTACTTACGTTGGTGTTTGCTAGGTTCGCAAGCACAGGCAAGATCGAGCATAACTGATCCTTCTACTGGCTTTGACGCCCAAAAACAATACTTAGCAAATTTAGAGGACGCCATTAATTCTACAGTTGATTTACCTTCAAGTATTAAAAGGTACCAACATGTTTTACAATACGCAAGATCGAAAGTAGACTTTGCCGTTGGCACTGGTTTATACATGCTGCCTTCTGACCTCAGACTCCAGGTAGGAACAATAATGAACTACAACAATGAAATTCTTATAGCGGGCAATGAACAGAAGGTTGGGAAAAAACGACAAAATTCTGAGCCAGTATATTACAAACAATAAAAGAACGCCCAAGATTAAGTCATCTAATTCCGAAGTCCAAACCCCCAAAGTCATTGAAGACTCAGCAAAGCTCGCGGACTCTGTTCGCGATGACCATGAATATGAAAACAGCGCTTGTTTCTTGGATTAATGGCATAGGATTACTTGGCCTTTATCTTACTAAAATAGTAACCCAACTATTACAAGAACTAATGTCCATAAGTGCTTCGGCCATAAAGCCAACTACTTTGCTTGCAGTAGACAAAAGCCAGCTGACAATACTCCCCAATATTCTGGTAAAGCGTCCACGGCTTTACCAGCTAATTTTTTTAATAAACTTGCAAGATGATCAAGCTGTTTTTTACCATGATTTATCAGGTGGAGGCGATGGCGTGGCGGCGGAGGCACTGGACTTTGACCTCCACCGCCGCCTGTAATAGCCAACACCAGTGTGCTTATTGCAAATCCTAAGGCTGTTATAATGCTTGCTAATGTGACACCTTGCTCTCTAAACAGTGTTCGTATTCGTTCTGCTAGTGTCGTGTCTTCATATAAAATTTTTTCGAAGTTTCTCTTATTCTATTCACTTGAGTTGTAATTGGTCCGGTTAGTAGTTGTCACTTCTAGTCTTGCTGATCTTTCTTGTTCAAGATCTTTTTAGTCTTTGGGCTATTCTTTCTTTAATATCAGGCCCTAAGTTGGCGTCATCAGCCTCAACGAGTTTTTCTTTTTCTCTTTTTATATGCTTATCTAGTTCACCTAGTTTTGCTAAATTGTTTGTTAATTCGCCTTTGATGGTTCTTAAAGTGACGATCAAGGGCTAATAATTCCCGCATAGGCAATGGGGAATCATTAATTGTTTTTAACGCTGTTTCATCTGAAAAACTGGTTTCTGCTTCTATTGCAATTTATTAATTTGCCTGCTGATGATTTAATTCTTTAAGTTCCATGTTTTGCATTTGGTTATCTGTCGGGAGTTCTTGTAGTGTGTTTTTGAAGTTTAGCAACTGCATCCCTATCTAATTTTGGTCTAGCAATGCCAAGGCGATTTTGTACGCTCGCAGGGAGTCTATTTCTAATTGAACCCACGGCTAAAACTTTGATGGGTCTTTTTAGTTGTAAGCCGAACAAGTTGCCCTTGGTCGTTTTTTACAGACAAATGACCATCTTCTAATTCAAAATCATTTGGGTCTATAAATTCGGGAGGTTCTTGACCTAAACTTTTGTAAAATGCTCCGACCGTACTTTCTGTTAATTCACGCCGCATTGAGAGCGTTGAGCGATGCTGTGTCAAAGGGATCATTTCACTCATGTCGTCTCCAAGATCAAAAACATCATAATCTTCTTCGCCTTCATTCCTGCCATGTTTTTAAATAATTAACTTTTTATTTTGCTTCATAAAAAATGCCACAACAAGTACATGGCTCGATTCTTGACCCGCATAGAAACTGAAAGAGCCCTTTGGCGTGAAAGGAAAAAGCGGAATATTACTGTTCCAAATAATCCATCTACTATTGAGCGGATCAAATTCTTACTGTTAAATTTCCAGACCTAGGAGCGGATGAAGTGATTGTGCCAGGCTCTGCGCGGCTTACTTTCAAAATAGAACTCGCTTCAACAACAGACCCAAACAGGACAGTTGTGCAGAATCTGGGGCGGGCAATCGTTAAGAAAATTTCTATAAAACTTGAGGGGCAAGAAATATTTTCTTTACATAATGCAGACATATTTTTAACCTATTCTGATCTATGGCTAACCGGAATGAAAGGGTGATCTTGCGTTTCAAGGAATCGAAAATGAAGAAGCACTAAAACATAGAATAGGCGCTGGAGATACTAAAGACGGCAAAAAGTATGTAGCTGTAAAGTTTGCGTATGGAAATCGCTTTTCCATTCCCTTAGATTTGAGTTGTTAAAAGCGCATGCACCATACTTTCAAGGGGCATTAAAAGACAGATTGTCATATGAACTAACTTTTAATGAATACAAACGGGTTATTAAATCATCAGACACCGAAGCAAAGTACAGCATTTCTGACATCTCGTTAGAGTTGACGTTGTTAGCAACCATGAATTAGCAAGGCTGATTGAGCACCAATATCAGTCAAGATTAGCAATATTTTACGAAAGAGTGATTCATCATACAACATATCCCAGAAGCAGGGCAGACACTATATGGAATTTTAGTTTTAGCGTCGCAGCAAGATCGCTTAAAGGTATTTTATTTGCTGTGTGAAGATGAAGAACCGTTCAAAAGAGCAAGTGAAAAGTTTTTTAATCCTAAAATAACGAAAGTGCAATGTACAATTGACGGTAGTCCTAACCAAATCTACGCTAGCGGGCTTAGACCTTATCATCATTTTGACGAAATAAGAAAATTGTTTGGGGTGGGAGGTAGAAGTCTAACAGCAGACCTAGTGTCTAAAGATTTACATCTTCACAATGTTAGGCTTGATGATTATTTAACAACAAAATACGGTTTATGGATTGACCTAAGGTCAACAGAGGATAATCAGCTGCATGGAAGCGGGAGAAAAGTGAGAGACGTAATAAACATTCAAATTGATAAAGAAGAAGAAGCCGATAAACCGCTTAATATACATTTGTTTTTATTATATGATGCGCAGCTGAATATCGAAGCTAACAGATTAGAAACTGTAGTATACTAAATTATTTTTTCATTTTATAAAAAGCATGTTGTTCAGGTTTATCCAAATGTTCCTACAGCGCCAGAGCCGCCAAAAGAAGGGATAGCCCCTGACATAAAAACCTTCAGATTAACCAACATTACACAAATGCAACAAAAACTAGAGCAGGACCTTTCAAAATACAGCAAAACCAAACGAAGGTATTCTGCGCCTTTAATGCTGTTACATATGTTAATACTGGAGCATCGACTATAAGTGCTCTATCAGCAGGAACGAGTGTTGGTCTCTTAGCAACGGGCATAGGCGCACCCGCGGCTTTACCTCTAGGCAGTTTGTCTTTAGCTCTCGGCCTGTGTTCATTAGCTGTAAGTGCTGCTAGCAAAAAATTAAAACTAAACTCCAAAAGCACACAGCTATGGTTCAACTAATAACGGCTAAACTTAGTTCGTTTAAAATGACAATAAATAAAGCGCTTGTTGACTCAAACATCACGGATGAAGAATTTAATCGTTTACAGGCCGATTTTGATGACTACAAAAGACAAAAGTTTGATCTTCAAAGATAAGGCGGGGACAAGTTTTTCTCAACAGCCAGACCCCGAGCAGATAAAAAAGGAATGCTTAAAAAAAGTAAACGAAACATTAAACTCTGTTCTAAACAGCTCACATTAACAATGCCAAAGGGTGTTTATACTTTAGTTTATGAGTCCAAGCACAAAAAGACCGTTGATATTGATTCTGATTAAGAATTTTTTTTTATTTAAATAAATATTTTGAGTTAGAAAAGAAACTCAACATGGATAAAATATATGAAGGACAAGACGAATTGTTTGAAGGAATGCTCGAGAGAGAGCGTTTATCAAGAGCACTGAATGATATTGATTTAGAAGTCATTAATCCAGCAAACGTAAGGGCAAGCGTTGTTCATGCTATTTCTCAATTTTCCAAGAAAACTAACAATAGACCCCGCCAGTTAAAGTAATGTTAGCTTTTTTTAAATCGACTATATAACAATAAATGAAAAAATCTAGAAGTCTGGGTCTCGACAAACAACAGACTATTCTTTCTCGTAATGACTTAACACCAGGTTGGGCAGACAACTGCTTACACAGTTTGACGCTGCCGGCCGAAGAAGCAAAAATGAGAGGCTCGGGTTGGTCAGAGGGCGAAGTCTTAGAGATCAGATTAAAACAGTCTAAGTGCCCTTGTTGGCAAGGCTTACATTCCACTACCTCCAGAAATTAGTGGGCAAAAAAAGCAGTTCTAAACAAAAAGAATACAGACAACAAATGTTTTATGTGGTGTTTTCTCGCAAGGCTGCATTACGCCCGCAAAAACGCAGAGAGAGTGTCTAACATCCCCCCTTACATCAAGATCTTAACTTTAGGGAATAACATTTCCTGTTAGTGTAGATCAAATTGATCATTTGAAGAACAAAAAAAAACCCAATAACTGCCCAATATCTTACACATGGGATGAGAAACAAATCTACACCCCGATTAAAGTGTCCAAGAACAGCCCAACGATTGGCGAACCAGACCAAAAATCATGTTGACTTACAACTGATGCTTTCGCCAGCGGGCTACCGCATTACACTTTAAAAACCCGCAAAATGATAAACAATGCAGCATGCTTCAAAGAATGGGCATAAACAAGAATTCTGGCAGAAAATTTTTTAACAAGAATTCCATCCGCTCAAGCCGCAAGCGAACATAAGAAAACATTGATCGGCCCAGTTGACTGTAATACGGAACTAATTACCCCCCAGAAGGCAGTAAAGTTAGTTTTAAGAACGGAAACGGCTGCAACATTCTCCATACGTAGTTTTACGCAACTTCGAGTCGCTTATTGTTCCCTTAGAAGGGCCAGCGCCACAAAAACTTCGAAAAACAGTTTTAAAATGATAATCATCAGTTTTGTTCATTTGCCTTCTTTCATTGTTAGGTCGGATGGCGCTCATCAACGCCAGAATTATACAGAGGGCCAGATGCTGCAAAATACTTCTTAAAACGCATGCAGCAAGTGCTTAATGATTGTTCTAATAATCTGAATTTATCTGAAATCATAATGACGCCTGAAGACCAACAACATATGACTCAGCCACACATTGTTGGATTTGGGGTTTAGAACTCGGTGAGGAAGCCAATCCGGCAGTAAGAGACCATAAATCACATTATGGGAAGTTTCAGAGGAGCGGCGCATAACAAATGCAATCTTCAACTAAAGTTTGAACCAAAGACATGAAGCTGCCTATATTCTTTCATAACTTGCGAGGTTACAAACTCCACCTTATAATGAAAGCAGTAGACGATGCCTTTAGGGTGTCATGCATCGCACAGTCATCAGAAAAGTACATGTGTTTCATTTTTAAATAACATGTCTTTTTTTTACTCATGCAGCACATAAAGGGTTTAAATTAGAGTCACTGGCTATGTCCTTAAAGTCCTGCCCAAAAACGGAAATATTTTGACCCAACGCTTGTTAGAAAGGTGTTTACCCTTATGAGTACATGAACAGTTGGGAAAGGTTTGACGAAGAGACACTTCCTCCTAAAGGCGCTTTCCCTTTTCTAGTCTTAGGGAAAGGACATATGATTCTGATTCCCCAGCATGCTCAAGATGCGGGGCAGAAGTTAGAGTGTTAAAACGATGGGAGACTATCATGATTCATATTTAAATGGCTGATACATGTTTGTTGGCGGAATTTTGAAAAAAACAGAAAGACCCTGCATGAAACATTATAGCCTGATCCCGCGCATTACATTTCTGCGCCTGGGATGATTGGGATGCTTTCTTAAAAGTTTACTGGAGTACAGATTGATTTATTGCCCTGACCTACCAATGATTCAGATGATAAAAAACGGATTGCGTGGAGAATTAGTATGCGTTCGCATCATTACTGAAAGCAAACAACAAATACTTGGACGACTATGATCCGAGTAAAAGGTCAAACCTATCTAAGTTTTTTAGATGCAAACAATCTGTATGGATGGGCTATGGCGCAATCGCTTCCTTTAAACGCAACTTTAAAATGTACACAGGCGGTGATCCAAATAATATTCAAAAGGCATTAAAGTGGTTGGGCAGTTTAACTCCTGATCAACACGTGGTTTTTATTCTAGAATTTGACTTAGAATATCCTCAGGGACTCCATGACCTGCATAATGACTATCCATTAGCACAAAAGTCTAAAGATGGATCCAAGAGAACCGCCTAAACTTTGCCTAATCTTGGGGGCAAAAAAAATTATGTCGGGTCATTACAGACTCTGCAATTTTATTTAAGACATGGGTTGAAGTTGACAGCAGTTCATCGCATAATTGCTTTTGATCAAGAACATTCATGAAACCATACATCATGAAGAACACGGGACCTCAGAACCAAATCCACAGAGCTTCAAAAAAAGACTTTTTCAAGCGATGAACAACACTGTTTTGGAAAGACTAGGGAGAATCCGCACAAGCGTAAAGGATGTCAGATTGGCCCACCAAGAGAATAAAGCAATTAAGCTAAACTTCAAAACCTAATTATCAGGACTTTAGAAAATTTCAATTCAGCTTTTTGGCATAATGATGAAAAAAAAGAAAGTCAAATTGGAAAAACCCTGTATTTATCGGGTTTACTGTTTAAAAATTATAAAAGCTTTTGATGTTAGACTTTTTTTATGACTACTTTAAACCCCTGTATCCTGAGTCCAAGTACTTTACACAGATACAGATAGTTTTGTTATAGATATCCCTCTGAAGACATCTATAAAGACATGGAAATAGAAGTAGCTAAAGGGCAGCGGGATGGTATGACACGTCCGATTACCCTAAAGATTCGCCTTGCATTAAAATACTAATAAGAAGTTTTAGGAAAGATGAAGGATGAATTATCTGGAAAGGTGATCAAGGAGTATGTGGGTTAAGATCGAAAATGTACAGTATTTCGAGCCAGGAGAAAATCATTAAGAAAGAAAAGGGAAATCTCGCAGCTTGTGCAGTCAAACATACACATGACAACTATAAAGAAGCTTTGGGTTTGGCAATAAGACTTTTCATCATGACAACGTAAAACTGCGATCTAATCTACATGAGATCAACACAACTGTTGTAACAAAGAAGTCATTAATAGAACAAACACAAAAGGGGTGTTTGTTAATCCAGAGTTTTCATATGAAATTTGGGGCCACTGGAGAACCGAAAATTTAAATTTAAAGCGGAACGTGTCTGGGGGAATTATCTGCATTCTTCTTTCACAAAAGATCTTTGAGGAGCTGGTTGTTTTGTGTGTCAGTTTCTCGTAAATAATACACGGCGATTCATTTTTAAAAAATTTCTTTTATTTCGTACGGCCCAACACCCCAAAATTTGGGATCTGTTGCCCGATGCGAGTGTCCCCTCTGCTTCCCCCGGTAAGTAAAGGTACCTTACTTTCAATCCAAATGGTAATAGTTTGCCGGATGAAACTCTCCTTCAACAACATTTAATTGTTTTTCTTTTGATTGCTTGTACGGGTTTTTTGGGCCCTTTTAAAAATCTTCATTATTCATTGCGCGCAAAACTGAGGGCAGTCTTCTAACCCATTCTGTGTTGCAGAATTGTCAATCAGCTCTCTGTGATACTGGTAGGAGAAAAGTCTTGGGCTAACTGTTTGTTAAAGTTTCAACTAAAGCCTGTGATCTGTGAACTCCCGGAATGCCTCTTCTAATAGTAACTCTGTGTTTTAACAATAATTGTTTCACTTGGCCTTTAAATTCTTTTCCACATCGACTTGAATCATGCGGGGGAAATTTAAGGGGCCTCTTTGGGTATATCATTGTATAGCGACAGCAACAGCAGAAGCACCTTTTGTGAAAGGCTCCGCATCTTTGTATCTTGAAGCCATGTCAATGACTGTGAGTGCGTACTTAAATCTTTTTCGTCTAATCGTATCAAGGGTAAAAAATAGAAGGTCCATTTGATGGTTCCGTTTTGGGAGTTGTATTGACAAAGTGTGGTCTCTGATTCGTCTAGGTGCAGGTAAATAAATTTGCCAAATCGCTTGTTTAGATAACCCAAATTCTTTTGCTGTTTGTTCACTGACTCCCGCTGCTTGGCTTAGCTTTTGTATTGCTGTGATCCCCTTTTCCAATACCTTTGGGCGAATAATAAAATTTTGTTCATTTTTTATTCAGCCAATATTATGTGCAACAAAAACACGAGGGTCATACCAAAGGCAATAAACGCGATTTCTTGCATCTTTGTTTTTCGTTTGTTGATAAAAGTCACTGAATTTTGGTGGGGGCAATGTCTGGACCGGTTTTGCCTGTTTACTAGATAATATTGTTTTATTGCTTAAATCAAACATCTTTAAATATGTAAGCTGCATGCCCCTGTTTTTTCAGTGTGTCATTAATAAAATCTAACTGCTCAAGTCTCTGCTTTTCATAGGCGTCTTGTGCAGCTGCTAGTTGCTCCATAGCTTTGTTATGTCTTTTTCTCTCCCCGGGGTCATCCCGGAGTTTACTAAATGCGAAATTTACTTCCGCTAAAAGCAAACGCATTCACCACAGGGGCACCTATCATCATTACAGTGAACCCATTTTTATAAATGTATTTTTTTTTACATATTTATACTGTCGGAAATTTATTCCCTTGCTTGACTAGAAAATCTTTCGGTGGCAACCGAATCTGCAATGATAGCTTTCAGCTTTGCTGAATCCTCAAAGTCAGTTTGCCAAGATCTGCTGGTTTAATTCTTAACAAGCTTTTACCAAGCATTGGTATCCTACACTTAGACCTCCAATAACAGCAAATGGTATACAAGGTTGGAACAGTTTTTTTCGGTGCTCATTTTTTAAAAATAAAATATTTATAATTTTAATAAAAAACATTAACAGTGATGATCTACTACAGCTACAAGGCGGCCTAAACCATCCCGAACTTATGAATGACCAAGTTGATGATCAAGCTATTATGCCCAAAAAGGAAAGGCTGTATTCTTTGGCAGCATGTGGGGAAAAAAAAACAGTTCCTCGGAACTGAATTCAGCATAGAACAGATTCAACAGATGTCGCCACAAGACATTATAAAGTATCAAAACAGGTATGAGGCGCAGTTGGGGTCAGAATGGTGAAAAGTGTGGGCAAACGGTCTTTGTTTGTACACTAAACTAGTCAGTAATTTGCTCCCATTGATTCTGAACAAGATCTTACGTATGATTTAAACGCAAGATCCATTTTTAACAAAGTCATTGAGTCTCTAGGGTGTGATCTATACTACAGATTTGGGAAAATTGTTATCGCCATTAATCATGGGATTAATAACTTTTAATCATATAGATTTTGTTTCCCTTCAAAATGAACGAGCTGGAAAATCATCAGAAAACCCGAATCAGGAACATTGAATCAGTGGAGAAAGTAACCAAGCCAGAAAATCAGCAGAATCAAAACACTGAAAACAGGTGGGGGCCGGTGAAAAGCATCCTCACCTGGGCGTGTTAAAGCAGGAAAAAAATTAGCAAAAGTGGAACAGACAAAAAAAATTAATGTTTGCAGAATAAACTCATCATGAAAACATTAACACCGCCACGCCAGAACAATTGATTCAATGCCCGCTATAAAAAAATCCATGTGATACAAGACCTACAGCAAACCCAAAATCTTCATGGAATATTGAACTTAAAAAATGTTGCCATTTTTGGCGCCATTGCTGCGTTGGGGCAGTTATTACGGTTATAAAATATATACACAATGGCAGCAGAAACAAAAGCAATCAAAAAATCTGAACCGTTAAATACAGAAAAAGAACAAGCACGCCAAAACCGCCAATAACAAAAGATCATTTTGATCCATTTATAATGCAATAATATTTTAAAAATTTTTTAATAAAATAGATCATGGCGTATTATAAAATGATAAAGTCAATAAAAAAAGACATGGAGTCTATAAAAGACATTTCCATAGACCAAATTTTAATCAATGCGGTTGCTTAGGATGTAAGACCTCATTAAAAAATCTATGCAGAGAACGCTGAGCAAGACATCCTCAACGATGACGCGTTTTTTGAGGCGTGTGTGTACTATATTAGACATCTGCTATTTAAGATAAAAACATAGATTGTCTTGTTTTTTGATAATTAAAAAGAATAACTCAAATAAAAACTTTGGGTTTTACTTAAAGGATGACTTAAACAAGAACTTATCAAGAACTTGATCAAAACTATTAAGAACTTTCTTTAAGAACTTATTAAGAACCTGGGCGACTTAAAAAAAACTTAGAAGTAACTTAAGTAAGAACTTTTGGATAACTTAAGGAGACTTAAAGACAACTTGAGTAAAACTAATTTGGGGTAACTTAAGTTTAAAAAATTAGAAGGGAAATTGAGTGTGTGCATGCGTGGGTGGGTGGGTGTGCATGCGTGGGGTAGGACAAAACAAACAACAAACACAAACAAACAACCAAACACACAATAAACCAGTCCAGGGGTGGGGTGGAGGGGCGTGCGTGCGGGGGGTAGGCCAAACACACAAACACCAACAAACAAACAAAAAGTGAAACTACTAGGACCACTTCTTTCTTTGGACTAAACAGGTTGTGTCTTGCTCGCAACCTCAATCAACTAGGCCAAGTGACATATGTGATCACTTTTGGGCCCAGATTGCCGCTGAGCTTTTCTGGTGCTGGGCCGCGCTTTGTAGGTCAAGTGATCATATATGATCACTTGGGCCCAGTTTTTTTTTCCCCCGAGCTTTGCAGGTGCTCCGTGCGACGTCATTGGCGGCAGCTTGCCGGGGCTTTTCAGGTCAAGTGATCATATATGATCACTTGACCTAGTTTTCTGTGCTCCTCTTTTCTCAACCAGGCTTGCAACTGGCTTTGGGAGAGTTACAGCAATTACTGCTGTAGCCGAGCTTTTATGGCGGCTCTAATCGCCAGTAGTAGTACATCCGTCATTGTATTTGGAGCATTTAAAATGAAATAGTGCTGGAACCACCACTCTCCTCTCCATACTGGTAGATGTACTAAGGTCTGCCTACCCTATCTAGTTTGTTTGCCAGAACATTCGAAAATCGTTATCCAGTTGCATAAGTCTAATAATGTTTTGGCGTTTGCTACACAGTTCATTTATACTGATTCCTACTTATGAAATTTAGGATAGTTAAAAAAACACATAGAAATTTGAATAAGTTTTCTAGCATGCGAATCAGCCATGTTTACCTGCGTCTTAAGAAATGAACGCCATGTTTTATGCGTTTTTGTTTTTTAAACATGACTTGGGCTGTCTCAAGCCAACGCCCAACAACAACGCATGATGGGTTGTTTTGCTTTGGCCAACTTTCAACAATGCAGCGCCATTTATTTAAAAAAGGAACCATCTCATCGATAGTCAAACACATATTAAAACTGGCTATATCTTGGTCCCAAAAATATTGCCTTCAACGTTTTCATTTCCTTGAATCAACAAACCTTAAGATAGTCCCTCCATTTCCAAAGCAGTCGTTCACTTTTTCTTTTTCTGTTTCCTTCAGGAAAGCAAAACTTCTTTTCGGGTTTCTGCGGCAACGAACATGCTTTACCTCGTTCTTTTTTCAACAAATACTCTGACATGCAAGTATGGTAAAACTTGTGGTGTTCAATGGCGAGAGCCTGCCTTCAGTGAAACGGGTAGCCATTTTTTAGAATAACACACCAAGCACAGTACACAGCGCAGTAAAAGCCGGGAGTCAGTGGGGGAATGTTGTGTTCCTAGTTCCTGTGAGCGCCCGTAAGCACTGCGCCCTCGCTGATTTGGGCCCGGGTGTGACAGCGCCGTCTCGCGGCATGATGCAATACATTGTAACCGGCGTGAGGAAGGGGGGTGAAAAGGAGGAAGAAGAGGGGTTTGGCAGTATTGATTTTTGGCCAACGCAGACACTACTGTGTATGTGTGTGTGGGGTGTGTGTGTGTGTGTGTGTGCGCGCGGGGCGAGTGCGCGCGTGCGTGCGTGCGCACGCGCAGTGTTTTGTGTGTGTGGTTTTGTGTGTGTGTGTGTGTGTGTGGGCCCGGGGTAGTGTGTGTGTGCCTGTGTGAGTGCGTGTGTGCGTGCGTGCATGCGTGCGTGCTTGCGTGAAAGTGTGTGTGGGGTGTGTGTGTGTGTGTGTGTGGGTGGTGTGTGTGTGTTAGTAAGTGAGTAAGGGGAGTAAGTGAGTGAGTGAGTGAGTGTGTGGTGTGTGTGTGTGTGTGTGTGGTGTGTGTGGGGTGTGGTGTGTGTTAGTAAGTGAGTAAGTGAGTGTGTGTGTGTGTGTGTGTGTGTGTGTGTGTGGTGTGTGTGTGGGGTGTGTGGTGTGTGTGTATGCATGTTCGTGATGTGTGTGTGCGCGACGTATTTTGTGAAACGCAGAACACGTATGTCTATGGCCCCGTGTCTAAATGAAAATATCAAAACAAGCAATCCTTCGCCACACGGCCAGGTGACGCCGCCCTACCTTATGGCGCCATAATTACAGGTCATAGGATCCGTCCAGGTCTGCCCTGCCACAAACCCCAAGCCCTCTAATTAGGGGGGTTCGCACAGTGTCTCAGCCAAGTTTTAGTTTGGTGACTGTCCCTCAAAAATGATGGGATTGAAAATGACTGTATGCGCGAAAATGATTAGGAAAA
This sequence comes from Conus ventricosus, assembly GCA_018398815.1. NCBI lineage: Eukaryota > Metazoa > Mollusca > Gastropoda > Neogastropoda > Conidae > Conus > Conus ventricosus. Next base: position 1,078 of record JAFLJL010014627.1, on the reverse strand, counting down.
CAATAGTTTGAAGTCCTTACTTGTCAGAAACGTATAAATGCCAATCCTGGTCACTTTCGCCCGAAAACTGGTTTTTAGGGCGAAAGTGAGTCAGGATTGGCATTTATACGTTCTCTAAAGTGCATCCCTCAATTTCGGCTCAAGAACTGGGTCTGACGAAGATGCTGGTCGTTAATTCTATTTTCTTCGTCATCTGCCTTTTCCCCAATGCCATAATTCGTTTTCAGTTGGCTCATTTTTTCCAGAAATAAATAGTGGACGTCGTCACCATAATACTTTTTTGATGGGTATTTGGATTGCAGAAATACTTTCTTTCATCAATGCTACATTTAACTTCTTCGTGTATTACTTAATGGGGTCACGTTTCAGGCAAACTGTTTGGGCTTTGTTCGGAAGGAAGGTACATCCTGGAAAAAAGATTTGAATAGGAAAACATAAGTCTATGAAGCTGCTTGCATTGTACAAATAATCAGATAAACTTTTAAATAAGATGGTCGGTTTTTTGTTTTATTAGCTGAGAGAGAGAGAGAGAGAGAGAGAGAGAGAGAGAGAGAGAGAGAGAGAGAGAGAGAGAGAGAGAGAGAGAGAGATGTACCGGCACGCGGACACACACACACACACACACACACACACACACACACACACACACACACACACACACACACACACACACACACACACACAACAAACACACACACACACACACACACACACACACACACACACACACACACACCTACGAGCGGGCGCGCGAAATCATGGACGCATACACATGCTTGCATGTACAAATCCGTTGCAGATATACATTCATTTCAACACACTTATACACACATAAAGGCGCACGCACGCACGTACGCACGCACGCACACACACACACACACACACACACACACACACACACACACGCACACGCACACGCACACACACACGCACACACACACACACACACACACACACACACACACACACACACACGCCGACGCACGCGCGCACGCACGCAGAGACAGCTTTGAACTCAGATTATATGGCCTCCCAGAAATGAAGTTGTCATATCGTAATGGAGGTGATGGTTTTGCAG
>JAFLJL010014626.1:0-41219 GCA_018398815.1 Conus ventricosus | reverse complement strand
CTGAATTACATAGATGAACATGATGCTAGAGATCAGAATTACATGGTGTATGGGCTAAGAATCAGAATTACATGTGTTTGTAAGGCAAAGATCAGAATTACATGGTATATGTGAGGCAAAGAATCAGAATTACACAGTGAACATGACGCTAAGAATCTGAACTACATAGTGAACATGATGATGATGCTAAGAATCAGAATTACATGGTGTATGAGGCTAAGAATCAGAATTACATAGTGTTTGTAAGGCAAAGAATCAGAATTACATGGTGTATGTGAGGCAAAGAATCAGAATTACACAGTGAACTTGACGCTAAGAATCTGAATTACATAGTGAACATGATGCTAAGAATCAGAATTACATGGTGTATGAGGCTAAGAATCAGAATTACATAGTGTTTGTAAGGCAAGAATCAGAATTACATGGTGTATGTGAGGCAAAAACATCAGAATTACACAGTGTATGTGAGGCAAAGAATCAGAATTACATGTGTGTGTTTGTGAGGCAAAGAATCAGAAGTACACAGTGTATGTGAGGCAAAGAATCAGAAGTACACGGTGTATGTAAGGCAAAGAATCAGAAGTACACGGTGTATGGAAGGCAAAGAATCAGAAGTACACGGTGTATGTAAGGCAAAGAATCAGAAGTACACAGTGTGTTTAAGGCAAAGAATCAGAAGTATGCGGTGTATGTAAGGCAAAGAATCAGAAGCAGGCAGTGTATGTAAGGCAAAGAATTAGAAGCAGGCAGTGTATGTAAGGCAAAGAATCAGAAGCAGGCAGTGTATGTAAGGCAAAGAATCAGAAGCAGGCAGTGTATGTAAGGCAAAGAATCAGAAGCAGGCAGTGTATGTAAGGCAAAGAATCAGAATTACACAGTGTTTGTGAGGCAAAGTATCAGAAGTACACGGTGTATGTAAGGCAAAGAATCAGAATTACACAGTGTATGTAAGGCAAAGAATCAGTCGTACACAGTGTATGTAAGGCAAAGAATCACTCATACATGTATGTAAGGCAAAGAATTAGTCATACACAGTGTATGTAAGGCAAAGAATCACTCATACACAGTGTATGTAAGGGAAAGAAATAATTGCCATGGGGCACTGTGTTGATGCTTTGTCAGGCTAGTTGAATGCGTGTGGACGTTGATGTTGTAGCTTTCTCTAGGAAAAAAACTGGTATGTAGGCACTCAAGGTCTGACCAGCGCATTGGGCTAATGCATAGGTCAAACATCTGCTGAGTTGTAGCCATGAGACCGACCCTCTTCTTCAATTCTCTCATCTTAGTTGTTAATTCATTTATATTTACATCATGCGCAGTGTGATCTCAAAACTTAGCGGATGTGGCATAGCGTATACGGACTAGTCCACATGCAGTGACGCCTCCTTGATGATACTGAAACTGATCTATGATAATTACTGTGTTAAAGTGGCTCCCTGAGACGGTGGGAAATTTCTATGTCCATTTGGTGCAAAGTGGTTGCTTGCTAAGCAGTTTGGTAGGGATGTGTGTAAATGTTGACGTGTGGAAGACTGTAGCGAGAGGGGAGTTCATTGTACTTGTGAACATGGTGGTAGAGAAGCAACATGGACAAAGGAATGGCCCAAAGGGAAATCCTTTGTGTCCATCCCAATATAAACTGAGGGGGGTACAGAAAGAGAAGAGAACACCACGAGAGAGAGAACAGAGGAGAGAGAGGACAGAAATGTGAGCAGGACAGAGAAGGGTTGAGAGAAATGTGGTCTGGGCGACAGAAGTAACAACAAGGTCTTATGCGTAAAAGACAAGCTGAGAAAGAAATTTACACATGAAAAATCCAAATACACAGAAAGGAATAATCAAATTAAAACATAAAAGATAATTGCTTCCTAGTCCCAGGTTATAATAAAATGGCTTCTTACTCAGCCAGGTTTCCACACACACACTTGCACACCACACCACAGTTCTCAAACAAGTCACTTCAAGTTTTCTTCAGCACTGGGTGATGGTGACGCCCTTGGTTGACTGGCACAAGGTTTCAGGACTGGGTTTCCGTGGTCGTCTCTAGGAACTCGATGTAGAAATCTTCTTCTTTGTCTCTTTCACCCACCTCTGGGTTAAAACTCAGTCTTTCTTTCTCAGCTTCTCAGATTACTGGCCTTGTTTACTACAGAGTACATAGTTTCTTTATCGACTTGTGTCAGTATTTGCTGACTTGGAAGTATGGGTCCATGGAGCATGTAGCAGACAACAGTAATGGTTCCATTGAGCAGACAACAGTAATGGCTCCATTGAGCAGACAACAGTAATGGCTCCATTGAGCACACAACAGTAATGGCTCCATTGAGCAGACAAAAGTAATGGCTCCATTGAGCAGACAACAGTAATGGCTCCATTGAGCAGACAACAGTAATGTACTCTTTCAACACCACATACAATCTCTCTTGTTAAGTTATGCGCCACCATACCTTCCTCTTCAGTGCACTGATGACCACGTCCTTTTCCTCTCACCCTTTTACCATGTAATGCCTTCCTCTTCAGCGTACTGATGACCACATCCTTTTCCTCTCAGCCCTTTTACCATCTAATGCCTTCCTCTTTAGCGTACTGATGACCACATCCTTTTCCTCTAACCCCTTTTACCATGTAATGCCTTCCTCTTCAGCGTACTGATGACCACATCCTTTTCCTTTCACCCTTTTTACCATGTAATGCCTTCCTCTTCAGCGTACTGATGACCACATCCTTTTCCTTTCACCCTTTTTACCATGTAATGCCTTCCTCTTCAGCGTACTGATCACCACGTCCTTTTCCTCTCACCCTTTTTACCATGTAATGCCTTCCTCTTCAGCGTACTGATCACCACGTCCTTTTCCTCTCACCCTTATCCCCATGTTATGCTTTCCTCTTCCTCTCACCCTTATCCCCATGTTATGCCTTCCACTTCAGCGTACTGATGACCACGTCCTCTTCCTCTCACCCGTATCCCCATGTAATGCCTTCCTCTTCAGCGTACTGATGACCACATCCTTTTCCTCTCACCCTTATCCCCATGTAATGCCTTCCTCTTCAGCGTACTGATGACCACGTCCTTTTCCTCTCACCCTTATCCCCATGTAATGCCTTCCTCTTCAGCGTACTGATGACCACATCCTCTTCCTCTCAGCCCTTTTACCATGTAATGCCTTCCTCTTCAGCGTACTGATGACCACGTCCTTTTCCTCTAACCCCTTTTACCATGTAATGCCTTCCTCTTCAGCGTACTGATGACCACGTCCTTTTCCTTTCACCCCTTTTACCATGTAATGCCTTCCTCTTCAGCGTACTGATCACCACGTCCTTTTCCTTTCACCCCTTTTACCATGTAATGCCTTCCTCTTCAGCGTACTGATGACCACGTCCTCTTCCTCTCAGCCCTTTTACCATGTAATGCCTTCCTCTTCAGCGTACTGATGACCACGTCCTTTTCCTTTCACCCCTTTTACCATGTAATGCCTTCCTCTTCAGCGTACTGATGACCACGTCCTTTTCCTCTCAGCCCTTTTACCATGTAATGCCTTCCTCTTCAGCGTACTGATGACCACATCCTCTTCCTCTCACCCTTATCCCCATGTAATGCCTTCCTCTTTAGCGTACTGATGACCACGTCCTTTTCCTCTCACCCTTATCCCCATGTAATGCCTTCCTCTTTAGCGTACTGATGACCACATCCTTTTCCTCTAACCCCTTTTACCATGTAATGCCTTCCTCTTCAGCGTACTGATGACCACGTCCTCTTCCTCTCACCCTTTTTACTATGTAATGCCTTCCTCTTCAACGTACTGATCACCACGTCCTCTTCCTCTCACCCTTTTTACTATGTAATGCCAGTTTGGATCAAAGTGATGCAGCCATTTTCAACAGACCAGCTGCATTCGAATCACAGGTATTTGCAGGAAAAATTTGTGGAAGACACACGTGCTCTTTCATGTCACTTTTCCAGCTTGCCGACGTCAGTCAGGTTAGACAAGGGTTTATGATGCCATACACTATTTTGTGTGAATGCTTGAGAATGTGTCCACTGTTTTGCATTGGTTGCAAATGCTCTCAGCTGTGAGAATGGTGACCGTCTCCAGTCAGTTCAGTTGTGAGAATGGTGACCGTCTCCAGTCAGTTCAGTTGTGAGAATGATGACCGTCTCCAGTCAGTTCAGTTGTGAGAATGGTGACCGTCTCCATCATTTCAGTTGTGAGAAATGTGACCGTCTCCAGTCAGTTCAGTTGTGAGAATGTGACCGTCTGCAGTCAGTTCAGTTGTGAGAATGGTGACTGTCTGCAGTCAGTTCAGTTGTGAGAATGGTGACCGTCTCCAGTCAGTTCAGTTGTGAGAATGGTGACTGTCTGCAGTCAGTTCAGTTGTGAGAATGGTGACTGTCTGCAGTCAGTTCAGTTGTGAGAACGGTGACTGTCTGCAGTCAGTTCAGTTGTGAGAACGGTGACCGTCTCCAGTCAGTTCAGTTGTGTGAATGGTGACTGTCTGCAGTCAGTTCAGTTGTGAGAACGGTGACTGTCTGCAGTCAGTTCAGTTGTGAGAACGTGACTGTCTGCAGTCAGTTCAGTTGTGAGAACGGTGACTGTCTGCAGTCAGTTCAGTTGTTTTGCTGACTACATGCAACACAAGTGTTCCAACTGTTGTTTCTGGCTTCACAAACTGGTGGCACTGGCTTCCTCTAAAACGATCTGCCATGCCATGCCTGTGTGCAGCTGTTAGGCTGCTGAAGCACAACATCTGTGCTGTGACAGACCCAGCCAGGTGTTGTAGATTAAGGTGTGCACATCGTGTTTGTGACAGTCCCGGTCAGATGTCATTGATTAAGTTGTTCCTGGAGCTGCTCCATTTCCTCATCTTTCTCCCCAGCCTCTCTACCAGTTCATCCGGCTCCTGTTGGAAAACATAGAGTGTAGCACTGTCTCTATCATGTTCATGGAATACACTGAATGATGTGCTGTCTCTTGTCATGTTCATGGAAAGCACTGAGCGATGTGCTGTCATGTTCATGGAATGCACTGAGTGAGGTGCTGTCTCTATCATGTTCATGGAAAGCACTGTGCGATGTGCTGTCTCTATCATGTTTATGGAAAGCACTGAGCGATGTCTCTATCAATATCATGTTCATGGAAAGCACTGAGCGATGTGTCTCTATCATGTTCATGAAAAGCACTGAGCGATGTGCTGTCTCTATCATGTTAATGGAAAGCACTGAGCGACGTGCTGTGTCATGTTCATGGGAAGCACTGAGCGATGTGCTGTCTCTATCATGTTCATGGAAAGCAGAGCGATGTGCTGTCTGTCATGTTCATGGAAAGCACTGAGCGATGTGCTGTCTCTATCATGTTCATGGAAAGCACTGAGCGATGTGCTGTCTCTATCATGTTCATGGAAAAGCACTGAGCGATGTGCTGTCTATCATGTTCAGGGAAAGCACTGAGCGATGTGCTGTCTCTACAGTCGAATCCGCTTAACATGACGTCGCTTAGTAGGACTTCTCTTACAAGGACCCTCCCAAAATGTCCCTGCCAAGTTGTTCTTGTGATTACTTATAAAAACTCGCATATCAGAACCTCTGTTATAAGAACCTTCGCCTATAGGAACGACACTTGCTTGCTCCCCACACGACCTTCCCTCGGATATAAAAACTTTTGCTCGCCTAAAGGTAACTAGGCCTAACTCAGGTTCTTATAAGCAGGTCTAGAAATCGAAAGTGGAAGTTATCGTTTCCAGGTGTCACACTGTCACTTTTGCACACGCGCATTCATGACAGCATTTACTCCATACGCACACGCAATCTTTCCAATCAACCCAAAGGGCACTACAGAATGTTTTTTTCTTCTCCCCCTCTCCTTCAGGGAAAACACTTTACTAAATCACATCAAGCAATTTATAAACAGATTTTATGTATGTATCTCTCTTTACTCTGAGAGATAAACTCATTCATTCAAATCATGGCCTTCAAATAACATTGGCCCCAAAATCTAGACCAGGAGAATAAATAATTCTTTCACTCCTTGATGCTATACCTGCATCAGAATTTGGACTCGCTCCATCCTGTCATGATTCCCTGTCTCTTCCAGACAGCGTCTTGCCCCCTTGATTTCTCCCGTCACTGGAGATAAGATTTCCGACTCCTCTCCCTCGACTTCTCCTGTCACTGGAGATATGAGTTCCAACTCCTCTCCCTGGAGTCTGTAATTGCTGGGGCTGAACTACCGGTGTGTTCCCCACACCATGGCCATCTTTAACCACCTCACGGGGTGAAAGGTGAAGGGTGAAGGGCGAAGGGTGAAGGGCTGGTAATGACTGGTCAGCAGTGAGGACCAGCGTCCTGACAGGTTCGAGTCTCTAGGCCATCTGCTGGGCTAAAACTGATTCTTTCCTCCCTCCTCCTAGTGAGTGCATACTCAGTGTTCAAAACACATGACCAGCACCTTACCAGCCCTTATTAAACTATCTCTCAGTGGTCACTTTCACCCAATGACCACCATTCTTTCTTTAATGAGTCGTTCTCACAATTATTTGGGGACGCCCACTACACTAGTCAAGCCACATGAATATTCTTCCTTTTCAGTAGTGGCATGGGGAAATGATTCATATCACTAAACTACATGTGATGGAGCGTCACATGCCTTGATGTGAGGCTACGTCACATGACACCCCCCATCCTGGGGTGAAAAAATTTTCTCCAGAAAATTTTTTTTTTAAAGGATATACAACTTCACTTAAAACACATCTTCAGCCATGAATCTCAAAATGTGTATCCATCACACATGATTCACCGAATTAATAATCAACGTATAGAATCAATCATCATGATCCACCATAAATAGCATATTTCAAACTTTCAGTCTTTCTAAAAAAAACGAAATTCATAAATGATCACCACATCTCACAAAATACATTTCACAAATTACATGGATAAAACAATTAGGGATATTAACAATTCAAAGTACAAATTGATGTGAAGCACATATTTTCCCTTGATCTTTGTCTCACATCACATGTTACAAAACCCTCATGAAAATGAGAATATTTCTAAGTGTAAATGTTTCTCAATAGACATGTAAACAAAATAAACATAGTTTTAAACATAGTTTTTTTCCACATGTAATGTTATAGTTCATTGAAAAGTGAAACATTTTCCATTGTTGACATGAACTAATGAAAACAATAGGTTTGTCTCACTGCACAATCAAAACATGTGTATATACATTTTCTAAAGAGTTATTTGCTCATCACACATACATATGTATTCATATTCACAAGCAAGTCAGACTTAAATAGTAATTGATGATTTTTTCATTCTTTACTAAAGAATAAAGCAAAGAATAGATATGTAATACATCAACATCAAGTAGTTTTTGCTTGTAAAACATATAGTCACTTCAACAAGCAAATTAAGCATAAATACCACTTGATTTAAATAGTCAGTAGCATTCAATGCACTGTCAAATGTCAGCACACCACAATCATAAAGAAAGACAAAAAACAGGAATAGTCGTTCCCTTGAAGACAGTTACATTTGTCCATGAATATTCATACACGTGGCAATAAATCTGCCATGACATTTTGTGTTCCAGGCACTGGTTCAACAGTAAATTGGAATTCCTGCAATGCCAAAGACCACCTTAACAATCTGCTGTTCTTAGTTTTTGACGATTGCAAGAAAGTCAATGGCCTGTGGTCAGTCTGTAACCGAAACTTTCGTCCAGTCAAGAACCTGGCGAACTTCCTCACATGCCCATACAATAGCCAAGCACTCTCTCTCAATAGTGGAGTATTTCTCCTGTGTCTTTGAGAACTTCTTACTGGCGTATTGCACGGGATGCAACAAAGCACTTTTTTCCTGCAACAGTACCGCTCCCATTCCTTTGGAACTGGCATCGGTTCTCAAAATAAAGTCTTCTGAGAGGGAGGGTAACAATAGAACAGGAAATGAGTTGAGGGTGTTCTGAACACACTCCAAAGTCTCTGGCACTCATCAGACCACACAATACTTTTGTTCTTCGTCCCTTTCGTCAGTTCAGTCAAAGGGGCCGTCAGGGACGCAAAGTGGGGTACATATCGTCTGTAGTAAGACAACAATCCGATGAGTGACCTGATCTGTTTCTTTGTAGTGGGTTTGTGTAAAGATAAAATCTTTTCCACTTTCTTTCCTTCTGGCATCATTTTCCCCACTGAAATAGTGTGACCCAAAAACTCGAGAGTTTGAAAACCGGCACGAATTTTGGATGGTCTTGCAGTCAAACCAAAACTTCTGAGTCTGGAAAAAACAGCTCGTAAGTTAAAAAGGTCACTCCATGACTTTGCAGCCAACAAAATGTCATCAAAAAAACTAACTGCACCACATTCATGGAGTTTCAGAGCTCGCATCATTCTGGCAAAAGAAGCTGGGGCATTTTGCAAACCGAATGGCATTTTCGTCCATTGGAAAAGACCAAAAGGTGTTTGAAATGCTGTCTTTTCCTTGTCAGCTTCAGCCATTGGAATCTGCCAGTATCCTTTAGTCAAGTCTACTTTCACAAAATAATTTCCTTCTGAGAGCTGACACAGAAGTTCTTCAATGTCTGGATGGGCTCGCATCGAACACAGTGATCTTATTTAATTTCCTGTAATCGATGCAGAAACGCACCGAGCAAACAACCTGATGGCTCGTCCACCAATACAACTGGTGAGCTGTACGGAGATGTAGAAGGTTCTATGACCTTTAAATCCAGCATTACTTTGATTTCCCTCTCGACAACCTCTTTTTTTGCAAAAGGGAGGGGGTATGGTCTGGTTCGCACTGGTATTTCAGTAATTAACTGAATACTATGGGTTCAATACCAGTTACTGTACCTGGGGTATCTGTCAACACATCCTGAAAGTCTTTCAAAATGTCTTTGAGCTGTTCTGTTTGACTTGTAGACAAATCATTCGACAGAACCACATCATCATAGGTTTCACCTTTGATAGACAGAATAGAAGGGTACAACATCATCTGCACTGGTAGATGTTAACACTCCTACATTTGCTGTTTTCACAACCTTTGACCTGTCCCTGTACGTTACATTGGGTACAAAATCATCACTGATAATGTCGTCATGTTGATATCAGTTTCTGACATAGGACATATCCATTCAACTGACTGGTTGATTTGGGAACATTTGTACATTCAACATACTTCTTCAACATGTTCACATGAAATACCTTCTCAGTGTTTTTGCCATTTTGATCTTATAATTAACTGCAGAAAGTTTTTCGACCACCTGAAAAGGACCCTTCCACATAACACGAAGCTTATGTTCATCAGTGAGTAGTACAAGGACTTTATCCCCAACACTGAAGGAACGTACCTTTTCTTTTTTATCTGCAAAGACCTTGTATACATCTGGTTTTCTATCAGCTGACTGTTTGTCCGTTGGTATGTCAGTGACAGTCTGTTTAGCAGCAGAAAGTATTGTCGTCAGCGTCTCGTCTTTTCCCTGCATTTCTTTTAGATCATCTGGGGTAATCTGGAGTTCATCCAGTTTTGAGACTTTTAGCGGCTTTGTAGCCTTTCCCTGCTCTATGATGTCTGATCTGGTACTCACAAGACAAGGAACGATCCTCCAGCACCACCATGTACTGTAGCGACACCTGGCAAATTGCCCAAGATCAAGTCGCAGACTGGGTTATCGATAACACAGGCAGTCAGAAATCCGGAGTAGTACGGTGTATCGACGGAAATTTTCGCCAGCGGAAACGTTTCAATCTTGCCTCCAAACGACCTACACTTTTGGACAGTGTCGAGATACTGGTTTTGAAGCACGAAAGACTTTCTTACACCAGCGGTGGTGCACCCTGTTGTTATGTTGTCAGGGTTCGTTGTAGTTTTGTGCAGAGTGCAGGCCCGTTATGACTGGGTTCGTCAAAACAAAATTAGAGTACAGGCCCTTGAATACTAGAGGGCGCTGGACGCATTGTAAATAAATAGCGGGAACGCGGTAATTTCTGCCTCTTACCTGCTGACGACTGGAGAAAGAGCAGACGTAGTGAAGCGGTCATATGAAGGTGAGTGGCAAGATTTCGTATTCCCGTCTATTCTTGACATCTAATTAACCACAAGCTATTCCGGCTTCTTGTTCGACCCTAGATACTACCTGCACTCTGCACAATACTGTTTATGTGTTACATTGTCAGTGTTGCTATTGATTGATTATTAGGTCTAATATTCTTTGATTCGGGAAACAAGGATTTTGGTTTATTATATTCAGAGTAAGGTTGTTCAGAATGGCTTCGGAAAATAAGAAGGTGGGCACATTCGTGAAGCACGATGTGCTGAAATCATTCAATGGAGAAGGAGACGTCATTGCTTGGCTTCAAAAGGCGGAGTTGGTGGCAAAAATTGACCAATGTGGTAGACGTGGCCAGTTTTGTACCACTCTATCTGGAAGACGGCGCGTTAGCAGTGTATTTAGAAATGGATGCAGAGGAGCAAGGGGATTTTAAAATGATCAAAAGAAGACTAAAAGAAGCATTTACGGACAATGAATTCATGGCGTACAGCAAACTTAAAGAATGCAGGTGGACAGGGGAACCAGTGGATGTGTTTGCGAACGAGGTGAGGAGGATAGTAAGAACGTGTGGGCTAGAAGGAGCGGGACTCGATAGCGTAGTCAGACTGGCATTCGTCACGGGTTTCCAGAGGGGATTTCAGCCGAGCTACAACAAGTTGTGAGCGTCGAACCAAACATCACCATGTCTATGCTAGTTGGACGGGCACGGATATTGACTGTAAATCGACTTGGGGCAGGAGTTTCAGCGCCTGCAGTGACCGTTATAGGGTCCAGTGGAAAGAAGCCAGGAAATGGGAGAGGTTGTTTTGCATGTGGGGGAGGACACCTTATTCGGGATTGCCCTAGCCAAGGAGATAAGACCGCCGCCAAACGGAGATCGGTTATTTGTTACCGCTGTGGTGGTGAGGGGCATATTGCAGTGCACTGCACACAAGAGCCAAGAGGACAGAATAAGGGAGGACGAGACGGTGGGTCAGGTGTCGCAAGCGCTGCAATGGCGGTTGGAGGGGTGCCGGTGATTGTGGTGCATGTTGAGGGTCAAGCAAGACGAGCGTTGGTCGACACTGGGTGTTCAAATACAATGATTCGGGCAGACCTGGTGCACACGTGGGAAGGCAAGGTATGCACACAAGCTTTTGATGGGAGGCGGGTGAACGGCAGAGGTACCACCATGATTGAAGTTTCCATTGATGGAAAAACAGTGAGGACCAAATCCACAGTCGTGGATAGACTAGTGGGGGGAATAGACGTTGTCATTGGATGGACGTAATTCGACAGTTGGGGGGAGTGACGGTTGGAGGCTCGGAAGTGGAGTTTGGTACCGGCATTACGTGCGTTGCAGTTGATCCACTGGAGTGTCAGCATGACTCAATGGTCATTGAAGATAAGGACTTTGTAGCGGCTTTTGATGGAGACAAGTGGACAATTACGTATCGCTGGAAAGGAGGAGACGTACCTGTCTTACGGAACAAGGTTGCTATGTATGACCAACATATGGATGTAAGTAAACGTGCGAAATTTGAAGATGAAGTAGACAAATGGATTGAAGAGGGAATTCTGATGCCGTGGCATGAGGACGTCACAGAAGGAATTATACCATTGATGGCGGTGGAGCAGGCTGCAAAAGGTAAGGTGAGGCCGGTATTCGACTTCAAAGAGTTGAATGAGTCAGTGGAATGTCATACCGGCGATGACTTAATCGATGTGTGTCACGATGTGTTAAGGCAGTGGAGACAAGTGAGCGGCGAGTCAGAAATAGTGGATTTGAAGTCAGCATATCTCCAGCTGCACGTGAGCCCCGAACTGTGGAAGAATCAGTTGGTGAGATACAAAGGGAGAACGTACTGTTTGACACGACTGGGCTTCGGGCTGAATTGTGCACCACGCATCATGACAAAAGTACTGAAAACAGTATTAGCGCAGAAGCCGGACATTGAGCGTGCCACCATTTCATATGTCGACGATATTCTGGTGAATGTGACACAGGTCAGTGCAGAAGACGTAACAACACACCTCAACAAATATGGGTTGGATGCCAAACCAGCGGAAAAGTTGGAAGGAGGAACAGCCCTTGGATTGAAGTTGACGCGAGATCATGCCGGCAAGCTCTGGTTTGGTCGAAGCAACGACCTACCAAGTGTGGATCATCCATTGTCGAAGCGGGAGCTATTCTCTTTGTGTGGTAAGCTCACTGCACATTACCCAATTGCAGGGTGGCTGAGATTGGCGTGTAGCTACGTGAAACGACAATCTAACGGAGAGAAGTGGGATGACTACATTGGCGACGCGGCACAGCGTATGATTGAGGACATCTTGCAGCATGTTGGGAGGAAGACCCTGTCAAGGGAGAATGGAAAGTAGCACTGGCGACAAGCGGTACAGTTTGGTGCGATGCGAGCGACTTAGGCGAAGGGGTGATCTTGGAGGTTGACGGAACGCCGGTGGAAGACGCTGCCTGGCTAAGGAAGTCTGACGACTATCACCACAATCAATGTGGCTGAGTTGAACGCTGTGGTGAAGGGGGTCAATTTGGGAGTGAAATGGGGATTGGAAAAGATAGTCATAATGACCGACTCAGTAACTGTGAGTAGGTGGGTGGATTTGACGTTAACTGAGGAAAGAAGGATTAAGACGTCGGGCGCAGCAGAGATCCTTGTCAAACGGAGGTTGGCGGCTTTGAAGGCACTGGTTGATGAACTGGACTTAAGCTTGAGGTGAAAACAGTCTGCTCAGCCAAGAACAAAGCAGATGTGTTAACCAGGATAAAGAAAGATTGGAAAGAATTGGTCAAGGCGGAGACGAGCGTGAGAATGGGATGTGTGGCAGTGTCGCCAAAGGAGTTGCATGAGCAACATCATTTTGGAGTGGAACGGTCATGGTACTTGGCTCGACTGGTGGACCCAAGAATCACGAAGGAGCAGATGAGGACCGTAGTGAAACAATGCGAAAAATGCCAGTCCATCGACCCAGCTCCAGCACAGCATTCGGCCGGAGAATTGAATGTGAATGCGACATGGGAAAGGCTAGCCGTCGATGTGACACATTACCGCGGAGTACCATATTTGACTATGGTGGATTGCGGGCCGGGGAGGTTTGCAATCTGGCGTCAGTTGAAGACAGAGAGAGCGGAACACATTATAACGGAGCTTGCACAGGTCTTCTACGAACGAGGTCCGGTCACACAACTTTTAATGGACAACGGAGCAAGTTTTCGGTCTGAAGCGTTTGCACGATTTCTCAGGGACTGGAACATCACACCCTTCTTTAGAGCAGCATACCGCCCATCAGGAAATGGAATCGTAGAAAGGAACCACCGTACCATCAAAACGATTGCCGAGCGAGGAGAGATGTCGCCTTTGGACGCTGTCTTCTATTACAATCGGTCGCCTCGGTACGGTCAAGAGGAGAGCTCGGTGCCACAGCAATCGGTCATGACCTACAAGTGGCGCTTGCCTATCATGAACCAGGAAGAGACGTCGGAGAGAGCATCAGCAAAAGTGTCGGTGGGAGACGAAGTGTGGGTAAAGCCACCGGACGCACGGTGCACGTCTCAATGGACTAAAGGGTTGGTGACCAGAGTCAACTCTGAGAACAACATCGAGGTGGACCACGTGCCAAGGCATACATTGGATCTGCGCGCGTAGAGGAACCCGACGCTCACCCGGAGCAAGACGCCCCTCAGGATGTGGATCAAAAGCATCCCCAAGACGCCCCTCAAGAAGAACGCGGCGAAGAAGATGTGGATCGAAGGTATCCCCAAAGACACAGACAGGTTCCGGCCTGGCATGGGGATTACGTAATGTAAATGCTGCAGGAGCAAGTCCTGATCATGGCGTGTACATATGTATATAGTTGAATAGTTAGTTCTTGTACCTACGTTGTGTTCCTTCTTTTTTTTTTTTTTTTGTATTTGTGGGTTGATTAAAGGGTTCTTTGAATCAAGAGGGCGTGTTGTTATGTTGTCAGGGTTCGTTGTAGTTTTGTGCAGAGTGCAGGCCCGTTATGACTGGGTTCGTCAAAACAAATTAGAGTACAGGCCCTTGAATACTAGAGGGCGCTGGACGCATTGTAAATAAATAGCGGGAACGCGGTAATTTCTGCCTCTTACCTGCTGACGACTGGAGAAAGAGCAGACGTAGTGAAGCGGTCATATGAAGGTGAGTGGCAAGATTTCGTATTCCCGTCTATTCTTGACATCTAATTAACCACACACCCAGTGTCTCGCAAAACCAAAGCCTGCAATCCGTTGATGGCTCCGTTTTTCTAACACCAGTCCATCAACAGATTGATGTGGTGCCAAAACAAGGCCTTCTTCACAATCAGTGGAGACTAATGCGGATTTTGAATCATTTGGTTTGAAAGGGCAATTCTTTTTCAAATGGAACTTGCAATCACAAAAGAAACATCGCTTTGTCTGATTTGCAGCTGACTGATTTTGTGAACTTCGGTTCTGTCCACGAACTGGCCCAAAAGGTCTACGCTGTGGTCGTTGTCCACGACTCGGAACGTTTGCTGAGGAGCAACGGGTTTTTCCGGCGGTGAGTACTGGTATTGACGAAAGTCACTCGAACCGCGGAAAGATCCCTGTCCGTCCTAGGATAGGTATATCCTTGAGGACTCAGAAATGACCCACGATTTCCTTTCCTGTAACTTCCCTGTCCCGATGGGATAGTACATGACGCATGAGACTCAAAGATGGAAAATTCACCTTTCCTAGCCACACCCTTATCTGGGTGAGCGATACAATACTGATCAGCCATCTGACACATTTCCTCAACGCTTTCAAATTGCCTTTCTTTAAGGAAAGTAGCCAAATCTTTGCTCACGCTCTGGAAAAGTTGTTCTCTAAGAAGGAGATCTCGCAGTGATTGAAAAGTTTTGTTCGTTTTTGATAAATCGATCCATCGATCTAAACAATGACTCATACGAATTAGAAACGACGGAAACGATTCTCCTTTGTCAGGGCGCACAGAACGGAAAGTTCGCGAAAACGATCAGCAGAACATTGAAATTTCTTGAGGAGTTCTTCTTTCAACTGATCCAAGTTAAATTTTGTTTCGCCGCGAGTGTGTGGTACAGTGTCAAAGCGCTACCCTTAAACAACGACGAATATACAATGTCCACTTTTCCTTTGGCCAACCACAAGACGTTGCGTGACTTTCAAAGCGGAAAAGAAAACTATCGATGTCATCCGTTTTTCCTCAAAAGGCGGTAACTTTGGAATATACGCCGCTTTTGGTTGAGGCGCGCTTGCGGAACCGACTGGTGGAGCTGGTAGAGGTTCTCTCGATGCCTGTATTCTTCTAATTTCAGCATCGGTCTCCAATTCTAACTGCCTCAACTTAAATTGACGTTCTTTATCTTCAGCTTCCCTCTGTAGTCTTTTATCTTCAAACTCTAGTTTCCTTTCTTCATTTTCTAGTTTCCTTTGTTCATTTTCTAGTTTCCTTTGATTTTCTTCTCTCTCTAGTTTCCTTTGATTTTCTTCTCTCTCTCTTAGCCTGTCTGCCCTATCTATGCATTGTTGCACATAGTTAGTAAGTTTTTCTCCATCAAAACCCAAGCGTTCCCCTTGTTGAACATATTTATCAAAATCATCCATAATGAACCGTCAACAGATATAAACACAAAACAATTTTAAGTATGAATAAAATAAGGCGATATATGATGGCGCTTTATGTTTCACAAAACGTAATTATAATATATACAAATAAAGAATTCAATTTCCGGTTTTAAACAGAAAACAGCTTACTAAAACAGGGTAGATATCAAATCCAAGGAATGTATTTTTCCAACAGTAATTTGCAAACTGCTATCAATTTGGAATTTAAAAAAAAATGACTTTCAATGCTAATCTGTTTTTCCTAAGAAAGGAAAAAACAAAATAAAGTTTTCTGAAAATAAATTCTTTATAAAGTTTTAGTTCTTAAATGTTCTTGTTGTCAGTCTTTTTCTTACTTAATTTCAAATGAATTTACAAAACAGATGTATCGCCTAATACAAAAAATGAATATAAATTTACAAAACAAATGGAAGCACAAACAATTAAAAAGAGGGAAGAAACACAAACTAGCGGAATCCTACCTAAAAGATGAAAATGTTGAAAGAAAACTAGATAGGCGCTTATTGAGGAGAAGGTTTAAGAGGTTTTGAAAAAGGGGGTGAAAAGGAAATGAAAGGATACACAGGATCGGAACAGTGAGCTGAAATCAAGAAAAGGAAAAGAAGCCCTCAGACAGCACCCTAGTGGTCACTGTCTCCCGTGAAACTGGAGACGGGAAAAACAAATCACCCCACAATATACACAACACTACAATAATAATACAAAATGATTAATAATCAATCAATAAATGCACATTCACCCAAACGCAAAGAAGAAATCACAACACCAAAAAAAAACAATAGAAAAATTTATTAGGAGTTTTCCCCGCACTTATCAACCTCTGTCCTGTTGAAGGAGACAAGGTCGGTTCAAACTCTGGGAAAAGGGGACTATTTGAAATGAAACGATAGGACAGAGAAAGAAAAAAACAACAAAATAAACCTAATAAGGGTGATCACGGCTGCTCCCACTCTTGAACTAACCGCTCAATGTAGCGAGAAGCGGTGGGGCTCACCGATCGGGGAAAAGATCAAAATAGGGAATCACGGCTGCTCCCACTCTTGAACTAGTCGCTCAAGGTAGCGAAAAGCGGTGGGGCTCACCGATCGGGGGGAAAAAATAGGAACCAACAAACAAAAAACACTAGCAAAACTCAGAGTCAGAAATAAAAGAGAAGTCCTCACTCGCACTGAAAATAAATTCACTCACACACATAAACAGAAAAAAAATTTGCAAATACACAGTAGATAATTAAACTTTCTCTTTTTTTTCCCTTCCCTCAAACCCTTGAGGGTACAAATAGAAATCTTTTTTTTTTCAGGCCCGAGGGTATAAATACAAATCTTTCTTCTTTTTTTTCCCTCAAACCCTTGAGGGTACAAATCAAAATCTTTTTTTTCCAGGCCCAAGGGCACAAATAGAAATCTTTCTTTTTTTTTCCCAGGGGGGAAAACAACGGCAGCTACGTCGGGATCACCACTGTCACACTGTCACTTTTGCACACGCGCATTCATGACAGCATTTACTCCATACGCACACGCAATCTTTCCAATCAACCAAAAGGCGCACTACCGAATGTTTTTTCTTCTCCCCCTCTCCTTCAGGGAAAACACTTTACTAAATCACATCAAGCAATTTATAAACAGATTTTATGTATGTATCTCTCTTTACTCTGAGAGATAAACTCATTCATTCAAATCATGGCCTTCAAATAACATTGGCCCCAAAATCCAGACCAGGAGAATAAATAATTCTTTCACTCCTTGATGCTATACCTGCATCAGAATTTGGACTCGCTCCATCCTGTCATGATTCCCTGTCTCTTCCAGACAGCGTCTCGCCCCCTTGATTTCTCCCGTCACTGGAGATAAGATTTCCGACTCCTCTCCCTCGACTTCTCCTGTCACTGGAGATATGAGTTCCAACTCCTCTCCCTGGAGTCTGTAATTGCTGGGGCTGAACTACCGGTGTGTTCCCCACACCATGGCCATCTTTAACCACCTCACGAGGTGAAAGGTGAAGGGTGAAGGGCGAAGGGTGAAGGGCGAAGGGTGAAGGGCTGGTAATGACTGGTCAGCAGTGAGGACCAGCGTCCTGACAGGTTCGAGTCTCTAGGCCATCTGCTGGGCTAAAACTGATTCTTTCCTCCCTCCTCCTAGTGAGTGCATACTCAGTGTTCAAAACACATGACCAGCACCTTACCAGCCCTTATTAAACTATCTCTCAGTGGTCACTTTCACCCAATGACCACCATTCTTTCTTTAATGAGTCGTTCTCACAATTATTTGGGGACGCCCGCTACACTAGTCAAGCCACATGAATATTCTTCCTTTTCAGTAGTGGCATGGGGAAATGATTCATATCACTAAACTACATGTGATGGAGCGTCACATGCCTTGATGTGAGGCTACGTCACATGACACCAGGAAGTGGGCTTTCTTTTGGGGAAAGGGAACGGTTTCGTTTCCGGTTTGTGTACATCACTTGCAAGAAACATGGCAGAAAGGAAGAGAAAAGCTCTCTCGCTAAAGCAGAAAATTGATATAATTAAGGCGGTTGAAAGTAACCCAAACAAGAACAGAAATGCTATTGCTGAGGAGTTCAAAGTGCCAAGGACCACATTGTTGAATATTCTCAGAGAAAAGGCCAAATACCTGCACCAGTTTGGGAGTGGGAAGCATGATATATCAAGAAGACGTGACAGGAGATCCAGCAACGACACAGTCGACAAAGCCACTCTTGGAATGGTTTACTGAAAAAAGGTGATCTCTCTCTCTCTCTCTCTCTCATACAAGAACGTTTTTCCCCCGACATGAAAAAAACCTCTTTGTTCTGTTCCATAATTTATCAGCAGTGTTTTCTGCGGCAAAAAAAGGAGAGAATGCGTTGTTGCCGCTGTTGTCATTTTTACGACTAGGCCCTATCAGTGGGTGGTGATGAAGACGTGGGAGGGGGGGAAAAGGATGATTCCCAATAGCAGAGTTGTAGGAAAGGTAGGACTACTCTATGGTTGTCAAAGAAAGAGAATTTGCATACCGTGTACATGTTTATACCTGTGTAATAAAATTCAATTGGTCAGTGTGTGTGTGTGTGTGTGTGTGTGTGTGTGTGAGTGTGTGTGTGTGTGTGCGTGTGTGTGTGTGTGTGTGCGCGCGCGCGTGCATGCGTGTGCGTGTTGCCATTCATTGGCCTACTTTTCAGTTGAGCCCGCTTATCACAAACTCTTAGCGTGTATCTATGCGCATGCATCCTCGTATGTTTAACCAAAATAGACTGATCAGTGTTTATGAAGCTGACATGTGTGTGCAGGTCAGCAAATGTCCCTATCAGTGGGCCTATCTTGAAATGCAAAGCAGACGAGCTGGCACTGTCTATGGGACTGGGGGAGTGGAAGTGTAGCGATGGATGGCTGCATCGGTGGAAAAAGAGGCATGTCATCGTCTTCAAATCTATGAGTGGAGAACGGGCAGCTGTCAACGAAGAAGTCACTGATACATGGGTGGAGGATGTCTTGAAACCAACATTGCAAGACTGAGGTGAGCACTGTTCGCCAGCAAGGTCGGACACGTTCTGAAAACGGTGGTGTTAATCAACAGTTTGTCTGTTAATTAATCAATGAAGAAAGTGTGATGGTGCCGCTGGATTAATAGTGCGACCACTGCCAATCTCCACCAAAGATGTCAGATAATTTTTGAGAGCAGCAACCGCGATTTCAAGCGAAAATGAAAGACTCGAGTCGAACCGTTACAAGTCAATATGGCCGGCGGCGGACAACGGAAAGTAAACACAGAAAAACAAACTCCAACTCGGGATCAAACTCTTCTGGTGCATCAGTGGGAAAGTCAAGTGACTTAAATAATTCAAATAGTACGCCAAAGAAACAAAAAGTTGTGACAAGCACGCCTACATCGGTGAAAGAGAAGCTGTCAAAGTTTGTTTACGTTTCCGAATCGGCAAACCAAGACATGACTGACAAGGGAGACAACTTACCTCTGTCAACATCCGAGGAGCTCTACGTGGTCTTCTCCCCTGAACACAGTTCGAATCTTCATCAGGGTGCCATTACTAACGAAGACCTGATGAAGAAATTGTGCGCGAACGGCTCTGCTCTCGCAAAACTGTCCACAGTGGTAGAAGAACTGACGACCGCCATTCTGCTGCTGCAGAACGAGAACGACAAGCTGAAGAAGGAGGTGGGGGACGCCAAACAGAGGGAAGACTCCTTGAGGGACCAGCTGAGGGAAGCCCGTCACCTTGCCGAGACCGCCGACCGTAGAACGGAGGAGTTATCGGCGTACGTCCGTAGGAACAACCTACGTATCTACGGAATGAAGGAAGACCAAGGTGAGACGGCGCAGCAGTGCGAGGAGAAGGTCCTTTTGTTGATTTCCAGTCAACTCAAGGTCAAAGTGAAACCTGAGGACCTGGAGGCTGTACACCGTGTGGGTGCCCGTGTCCAACGTTCCGGGGGCGCCACTGGCGGTTCTGGGAACTCGGGTAGGGGCATAATATTACGTTTTGTGTCCCGACGCGTTCGCGATGCTGTCCTGTATGCCAGGAAGAATTTGAAGGGGAGTGGAACCGTCGTTGTTGAGGATCTGACCCCACGGACGTATTCACTGTTGTGTTGTGTGAAAAGTGACACTGCCTGTCAGCAGGCGTGGACCAAGAATGGGACTGTTTGGGCAAAGACGACAAACGGGAGAGTGGTGCCTGTGAGATCACTCGCTGATTTCAGACAGCATTCCAGAGAAACACCGCCCGTTAGAACCGGAAGTCCAGTGTATCGTCTGCTTCGACATCCCTCGTCTGCTTCAGGTAGCTAGCTATTCCTAGTTTTTATTTTTTCGGTTTGCCTTACTATTGTTTTATTTCATTTTTCACTTATTTTCTTCTACTCGTAAACTTGTTGACGGATTGTTTCTATCGGTTAATTGTTACGGAAATCTTTGAAATTCTGCCATTCCTTGTCTGTACGTCAGTGCATAATGTTTGGTACATTTTACATTTTTCTTTCGCGCATGTCCTCAAGGTCAAGGGTTGGTTTGTTCGAGCGTACTCATGTTTTTGTTGTTGTTGTTGTTGTTGTTTCCCCCCCCCCCGATTGTTCTGTTAATTTTTACATATGATGGAATGTCCCTGCGCAATAGCTGGTAGTATATATTCCACTTTGCATCGTATTCTACTTGGGCTTCAAAATATTGGGAGGACTTTTAGTTTTTGTTTGATCACGTGACGTTCAGTGTTTACGTCACGTGTGTTGCTGCAAAGGTCTGCATGCTGAGAAGTCATGCTGGAACTTGTAAAAAAGGTGTTGCAATTTCTCAAAAACCGATTTCTTATAATAATGTGGGTTGGAGTATTGGCGGTACACCCATGGATGAATCAAACAAGTAAGTGTTATTTGTCTTTTTGTTGTATTCTTGTTTTTGCATTATTTGAATGTGTGCGTGAGAGAGAAGGGTTAGGGGGTTGGGAGAAAGGGAGCGGGGGTAAGGTAGAAATTGGGTCATCGCAATGTGTGTTTCACGTGGGTCATAAAAAGAAGCTACTCCATATTTTTCATGCTTTGTACTGCAACGTTGAGCAACATACTTTGATGGTCTGTCAGTGTCTGCAAAGTTTGTACATGTGGTACTTTTGGCTGGCTTTGATTTTGAATTTGAGCAATGGGCTGGCACTCATTCTACGATTTCATATGATCTCATTTTTTCGACCTATTATCATGCTTTCTTACACTCTATTTGCCTCCTTATTCAGCACAATGGCATCGAATAAAGCATTTAGAATTTCCTCATTCAATTGCAATGGGGCTTAACGACTCTACTAAAAGAAGAGATGTATTCGACTTTCTAAGAAAGACAGAGGCTAACATTTTTTGTCTTCAAGAGACTCACTTAAAGGCAGACATTGAGAGCTATATACAGGCAAGCTGGGGTTATAGGGTTTGGCTCAGTGGCTGTGAAACCAACAAAAATGGTGTGGCTATCTTATTTAATAACAATTTTGAGTACAAACTGCATGATGTAATCAAAGACCAGCAGGGTTTGTTATATTGTGTTGAATATCGAAGCTCTTAAAAAGAAATTTACTTTAGTCAATTTGTATGGCCCTAGCAGTGGCGACAGGCCAGATTTTTTTTGGTAGTGTTTTTGACCACATTGAAAATATTGGGAATGAACATGTAATTGTTACAGGGGATTGGAACTGCCCTCTAAATATTGATTTAGATATTCGTAATTATTCTAGTACTGTGAATCGTCCCAGGACACGGAAAAAGATTTTACAGTATCATGACAGAATACAACCTTTTTGATGTGTTTAGAGAAATGTATCCCGACAAAAGAAAATACACATGGAGAAAGTTTAACTCAATAAAACAGGCCGATTAGATTATTTTTTAATTTGTGAAGAATTTTTGTCTATAGTTAATGATGTATATATTGACCCTGGCTACAGATCAGATCATTCTCTCGTCACCTTAGCTTTGAAAAAAGATTAATTTAAAAGGGATAGACCCTTTTGGAAATTTAATAATAGCCTTCTAAAAGACAACAGTATATTTTGGAAATATAAAAATCTTATTTCAGAGATTAAGAAACAATATGCGGTGCTTGTTTATAACATGGACAACATAAATAGTATACCAAATGAAAACTTATTTTTTCAAATAAATGATCAGTTATTCTTTGAAACATTATTGCTTGAAATTAGAGGTAAAACAATTTCTTACTCCACACATAGGAAAAAGGTATTGGGTGAAACAAGAGTCTGAGCTGGAAAAAAAAAAAAATCTTGAAAATAATTTACAACAAGAGGATGTTCCGTATTTAGAAAGTTTAAAACTACAGTTACAAGAAATTAGAGAAATAAAAATTCAAGGAATATCTGTGCGCTCACGGATGCGTTGGATTGATCAAGGAGAAAAAGTGACTAAGTACTTTTGTAATTTAGAAAACCGAAACTATTTAGATAAATCCATACCATTTCTTGAAACTGATGACAAAGGTATCATCTCGGATCAAGACATAATCCTTAATGAAGTAAGACAATTTTACACAGAATTATACAAGTCTACAGATGTAAGCGACATAACATCCCGGATGAGTGTCCAAATGCTACTATTTTATCCAATGAAGATAGGGAAGCAATAGAAGGATTGATTACTTTGGAAGAGGCTACTAAAGCATTAAAAAACATGAAAAACGGTAAGAGCCCAGGTCCTGATGGATTTACAGTGGAGTTTTTTTAATTCTTCTTTCTTGATATTGGCATATTCTTAGTACGATCTGTCAATGAGGGTTTTGAAAAAGGACAAATGTCTATAACACAGAGACAGGGTTCCATCACCTGCATTCCCAAAGAAGGGAAATCAAAGAGATTCATCAAAAACTGGCGACCTATCTCCCTTTTAAACACTACCTATAAGATTGCCTCAGCGTGTATTGCTAACCGGCTAAAAGATGTTCTACCAAATATTATTTATGAGTGTCAGAAAGGTTTTCTAAAAGGATGTTTTATTGGGGAAAACATCCGTTTGCTTTATGATACCTTATACGTGGAAAAAGAAAATATTCCGGGAATGCTATTATCTATTGATTTTGAAAAGGCGTTTGACAGCGTTTCCTGTCCTTTCTTTTGAAATGTTTACATTTTTTAAACTTTGGTTCGGATATGATACAGTGGATAAATACCTTTTATTGCAATATAACCACTTGTGTTTCGGTGAATGGTCAGTATTCACCCTGGTTTAAGATCGAAAGGGGGTCAGACAGGGAGATCCGTCTTCGCCCTATTTATACTTAATATGTGCAGAAATTTTATCACTTTTGATCCGTAACAATGAAAATATTAAAGGTATCAAAATAAAAGAGAAAGAAAATTTACTGTCACAGTTCGCTGATGATACAACCTTATACCTTGATGGTTCTGAAAGATCATTTAATGAAACTGTAAGTGTGCTCACAAAATTCTCACACATCTCGGGTCTAAAAATAAACTTTGACAAAACTCAGATTATCTGGATAGGAAGTGGGAGAAACTGGGCATTCAATATATGAGGGACAAAAATTTTGTGTGGGATCCAGGTACTTTTAAAATTCTTGGTTTCAAATTTTCTACTAACACAGATAGCATTGTACGTATCAATTATGAAGATAAACTCTTGGAAATAAAGAGAATTCTAAAAATCATGGAAGAAACGGCAAATCACCCCTTTTGGTAAAATAACAGTTATCAAGACTTTAGTATTTTCAAAAATTGTCCATCTCCTGATCAACCTGCCGGACCCCCCGGATGATTTCATTACATCCTTAGAAAGGGAACTATATACCTTTTTATGGAATGGGAAGAGGGGGTAAAATTAAAAAGTCAGTAATTGAAAAAGAATACAGTGCTGGTGGCTTAAAAATGCTTAACGTTAGAAATTTATGTCTTCCATGAAAATCAGTTGGTTACGAAGACTCTTTTGTGACGATGGTGATTGGAAAATGTTTACTCTAAATATGTATCCTATGTTCAATGATGTGCGGCATTTGGGAGCAGAATATGTAAATATTGTTATGCAGAATGTTCAGAATCCATTTTGGAAGGATGTTTTGAGACATTATAAAAAACTGTGTTTGAAATGTAAGCCTTCCTCTGTTCATGATTTTATGTCAGAATGTATCCATTACAATGTGAATATTATAAGAAATAAAAAAGTTATATTTGTGCAAGAATGGTATAACTACAATATCTTTTTTGTTTAAAACAATTAATGAATGAGGATGGCAATTTCATGTCATACAGAGAGTTTTTGACAAGTTTTCCAGGAATCAGAACTAATTTTCTTTTGTATGAAGGTATTCTCAGTGCTGTTCGTTCTTATGGCAGGAAAGTAAATGTTGTCTTTACCAACAGATTAAATTGCTCGATCAGAAAGTATGGTTTTTTTATCAGAAAAGGCAATAAATGTGTACAAAATATTTTGAATGATAACAATGCTATGCCTACCTGTGTCACTAAATGGAATATCTTTTTGAGAATCTAAACTGGAAACTGATCTTTTCTCACTGCTTTAAAACCACAACAGATGTCCAACTGAGATGGTTTCAGACTAGACTTCTACACAGGCTCCTCCCAACTCAAGATACTTATTTATGTGTAAAAATCTCTGATTCTCCTATTTGTAACTTTTGTAATCAAGAAGAACAAACCATTCCTCACATGATGCATGACTGTATTGTTGTTAAAAATTTTGGAATGATTTTGAAAATATGTTCAAAGATAAATGCCAACTTTGTCATAATATAAACATAAACAAGGAATTTGTTCTGTTTGGGGTCAAGGTGGATACAAAAACAGATAAAGTAATGGATCTCATTCTTCTGTTAGCTAAATTCTACATTTATACATGTAAACTTCGAGATGTCCATCCTACTTTGTTGGCTTTTGTTGCAACTTTGAAAAACAGATATAATATTGAAAAATATTCAGCTATTATAAATTGTAATGCAAGACAGTTTGAAGAAACCTGGTCCCCGTATCTTACAGTAATTCCTTGATTGCCTTCTTTCTCCCATTCCACAAATATCTATTTTATTACACGAGTATCACCAATTGTTCTTCAGTCTTGTATGCACATGTATTGTCTATTGTATAAGGTAATTGTTTGTTACCCATGGCTTTCGGACCTCACTCCCAAATACTAAAGTGTGTGCACATGTTGCCTATAACTGTACAGCGTGTGCAGTATGATGTATGTTGACACTGATGTAAAGTACAAACTGTAATCTATACTTAGTTTGATTTTCTCATCCTCGTTTCATTTATTCTTGTAAATATGGCAGAAATTATACCCCACACAGAGATGGGAGGGAGGGAGGGGAAAGTGTTGTAATATTTGAGAGTGCTGTCATTCACCAGTGTATATGTGAATACAGATATATATAGGGGAGGGGGAAGGATTTTTTTTTTTTTTTTTTTTTTGTTGTTGCTTTCTTTCCCTCCCATTTACAACTTATGAAGAAAATGCATATGTCTTCTGTATGAAGTTGTGTATGTCTTGCAAAAAAATGAAAAAATTGTTCAATAAAAAAAAAATAAATAAAAAAAAAAAAAAAAAAAAAAAAACAACATTGCAAGACTATGAAGCAAAAGACGTTTTCAACCTCGATGAAACTGCGCTTTTCTGGAGGCTTCTCCCCGACAAAACGTTTGCCTTCAAAGGAGAAAAAGTGCCATGGTGAGAAAAAATCGAAGGAAAGAAATTACAGTGATGCTTTGCTGCAACGCGGATGGTACTGAAAAACGACCACTTCTAGCTATCGGCAAGTTCATGAAGCCAAGATGCTTCCGTGGAGTAAAGGTGCCTGTTGACTACAAAGCAAATGTCAAAGCATGGATGACAAGTGAGATTTTCCAACAATGGTTACTCTCATTTGACAGAGAAATGCAACAACAAAATCGACAAGTCCTCTTGGTGCTGGACAATTGTTCATGCCACAAAATTCCACAACTCAGAGCAACAAAGGTACTCTTTCGACCTGTCAATGCCACATCAAAGCTCCAGCCGTGTGATGTCGGCATCATTCGCAACCTGAAAGTACACTACAGAATGGCGATGGTCTCCAAGCTGCTAGCACACACCGACGCTGGAGGAAAAGCAGAGGACTTCCAGTTTAGTCTGCTTGGAGCATCCTCCGCCCTGAAACAGTCCTGGGACAAAGTGTCTCCTTTAACAATCGCAACAGCTTCCGGATGGGCAGGCTTTGGCACGTCTGGAGGCATAGACGCAGGCCACAGCAGCTCACATGAAACTGACCCCACGGATATGCCTGCTGAGAAGCAGGAGCCTCTTCTTGCACGTCTGTTCGAGGAATTCAACATTTCCCCTTCCGACTACTTCAGCGTCGATGATGATGTTATAACATCAGGGCCAACAAGTCCTCCGATTGTGCCAGCACCTTCGACATCAACAGCCCCAGAAACAGTCACTGAAGATGCATCAGATGGAGAGGATGACTGCGGGGAAGAGATACCACGGATTTCAAGCAAGGCTGTATCAGACTGTGTTGAGAAAATCAACACGTACTGTTTGCAATCTGGTTGTGCTGATGATGTCCTAGAGTCATTTCATGTGTTCACTGCTTTGCTGGAAAAGCACATGGCAAAAGCTAAAGCTCAGACACACAATACCGACCTTTTTAGGACTGTGACTGGGGCTCCGGGAAAAGCAGACACAGGTAGTGGGAGAGACAGGGGATGTCAGGTGACAGAAGAGAGGGGGATGTCACATGACAGAGGAGAGGGGATGTCACATGACAGAGCTAGAGGAGAGGGGATGTCATATGACAGAGCTAGAGGAGAGGGGATGTCATATGACAGAGGAGAGGGATGTCATATGACAGAGGAGAGGGGATGTCACATGACAGAGCTAGAGGAGAGGGGATGTCACATGACAGAGGGGAGGGGATGTCACATGACAGAGGGGAGGGGGATGTCACATGACAGAGGGGAGGGGATGTCACATGACAGAGGGGAGGGGATGTCACATGACAGAGCTAGAGGAGAGGGGATGTCACATGACAGAGGGGAGGGGATGTCACATGAGAGGGAAGAGAGCAGAGCACCAGCAGATGACAGACGGATGCATAGATCAGTGCATGAAATTAGCAAAGATGGGGAGGAAGACATGGAGAAAGTACTTATTTTGGGATTCGAACCAGGACCACGACAAAGCTTCAAACCTACGAGCACTTCCTGGCGCGAACAGCAAGCCCAAAGATTCGGCTTGCCAAAACCATTTGATTTGCCAGAGAGACAAAGTAAGTTAGATCTGGGAAAGCCACTGGAAGTGAACACTATTGTTGGAGATGGAAACTGTTTATATAGGGCCATCAGTTTAGAAATTTGTGGAACGCAAAATCATCACGAGCAAGTCAGAGCTTTGATTGTGGATTTCATGTTAGAAAATCACACAAAGTTTGCTTGTTACGTTGGGGAGGATGTTGGGGAGTATGTCGCAAGGAACAATCTGGAACTGAACACCTGGGGTTCAGACGCAGAAATCTATGCAAGCAGCAACATTGTTTCAAACTACCATTGTCGTGTATACAGCTGTGAGTTCCACCACTAGACAATGGATACCGCACATGCCACTGTTCTCAATTCCTGGAGTTGAGATCAGCCAGGACAGGGTTGTATTTGCGAAACCTTTGCGGTCATTTTGAACGGGTAGTTTGTGTACAGTGAAGTGCTGTTCATGGCATTCTGCATCTGAACTCCAACAAGTAAAGTAAGCCACTCGAGATTGGTATTAGATGGGAAGCATGGTGCTCTAGCATGAGCCCATGTGTTTGCTTTTTTTCATGTCAATTCACTTTCAAAAGCTTCCAAGATTTAGGATTGATTAATAAGAATATTTGGTTTATGATTTTAGTACATGGGTGGCAACAGCTCGCTTGCACCTGGGAATCATGCCATGTTTGGCAACATATTTCTGTATGACGGCTTTTTAACTATTTAAATTACGTTCATGTTATTATCCAGGTTCTGCATTGCCCTGACATAGCCAAAACCATGTTTGCATAGTAACAGTTCGACTTGTACTGTCCAGTTGTGTGTGTGTGTGTGTGTGTGTGTGTGTGTGTGTGTGTGTGTGTTATTTTACCACATTGTTTCGGTATGTGTTAATGTTGTGATTTGGGTGTATGTGTGGTGTTTGTTAGTTTGTATATTCGCTTCTTTATTATCTATACATACCAACTTTATTATCTCTTAATCTTTTATGTTATATTGGGGGGACGGGGGGGGGGGGGGGGGGGGGGGGGAGAGAGTTGTTTCCTGCTGATCTGAGTGAATAGAAACAGCCGAGAAACCATTATTAATTTTTCTTTTGCAAAAGAACGTGTTCGTCCTCAGTTTTTTCCACTTTTTTGCATGAAAATTTTGCACGAAAAGCATTTTTTTTCGGATGTTTTGTTTTGGCTGACGGTCTTTTATGGAACTATCAGCGCAAATGTAAAATATTTGTGTTTCCATTATGATTGATAGTGCTAAATAAAAAGCCAATTTGAAATATTTGTTTAGTCATTTTGTCACAATTTGACCGCACGGTATTTAAAGTTTTGTGTAGATAAACAGGTTTGACTGCACGTTAACTAAATTTTTGTGTAGATAAACGGAAGTACACACCGACTTTTCTTTCCTATACTCCACCGCTTCCCCTGCTCCCTACCCTCTCGAAAGCTTTCTCGCTTGAAAATCATACACGTCTGTTTAATTTGCGTATTACGTTAATGTTTGTCTCATTAAAGTCCAAAAGACCGTTTGGAAGAATACTCTCTCTTCTCAAGAATATACAACTCTGACTATATCATTTCTGATAGGGGATATCAGGGCTTCTGAAAACGCAAAAAATTGCGTACAGTACGCATTAAAACTCTACGGGACGCACTGGGTGTCCGTGTAAGGGGTCCCAGGGACCCCTTCAAATTTTGGTGAAGTCAGACATAAAGTGAGAAAAGACTGCCTTCAACATCGTAAGTTGGGTGCCGTAACATCGTAGGTCTGCTACACTTCGGACCGAACCCATCCCTTTTCAAGTTTGAACAGTAACAAAGCGAGTAGGGCAGCCTCCTAACAACATACGTCGGTCACTTTTGTCGTCTGCTGAGGCTGACTGACTAAGCTTAACGCTAGGCCACAGCATCGTTTTCAGTTGACCAAATTTTCCTACTTTGAGCCATGTGATGTCACGATGACGCTTTTCTTTTTCCCGGCAGGAGAGAGGCATTTCCACGAAGCCTTTGTTTCCAACATGTCTCTCGAAGCGTGGTTAACGAAATCGTCGCAAAAGTGAAAAAGCGTAGCAGAGGAGCAAGATCGAGAACGGATACAAATTTTTGATGTTTATTTTGTTGTTTTTATTGTGACGATGTGTCTGTGACAATTGCAGTGCATGTGCAGGGATGCAATTTTTCAACGTATATTTTGTTGTTTTTATTGTGGTATAGGGACCCTTAATGTTAGCCTGGGACCCCTTAAAAATCTGATGAAGGGGTCCCTGGGACCGGAAAGATTTTCACCCCAGCAGAAGCCCTGGGATATAATCATAAACCAGATATTTTTGTCTTTTGGCCAAAATTATTATTAAATAATACCAATATTCTGCAAATAAGTTTTATAATAATGTGTGTCTAGCTAGAAGAAAGAGGCTGAGAGGAAAAAAAAGAGAGGGGAGAGAAATATCATTGACCTGCTATCTTCTCCTTGCTATTTTCTTCTTTTTTCGGTTATAAGAACACACACTTCCATATACGACCTTATAACCGATTTCTCGCTTACAAGGGACCTTGCTTATAAGAACACAGTAATGCATGTCCCTACAAGGTTCTTATAAGCGGATTCGACGGTATCATGTTCATGGAAAGCACTGAGCGATGTGCTGTCTATCATGCTCATGGAAAGCACTGAGCGATGTGCTGTCTCTATCATGTTCATGGAAAGCACTGATCGATGTGCTGTCTCTATCATGTTCATGGGAAAGCACTGAGCGATGTGCTGCCTCTATCATGTTCATGGAAAGCACTGAGCGATGTGCTGTCTGTCATGTTCATGGAATGCACTGAGCGATGTGCTATCATGTTCATGAAAAGCACTGAGCGATGTGCTGTCTGTCATGTTCATGGAATGCACTGAGCGATGTGCTGTCTATAATGTTCATGGAAAGCACTGAGCGATGTGCTGTCTGTCATGTTCATGAAAAGCACCGAGCGATGTGCTGTCTGTCATGTTCATGAAAAGCACTGAGCGATGTGCTGCCTCTATCATGTTCATGGAAAGCACTGAGCGATGTTCTGTCTCTATCATGTTCATGGAAAGACACTGAGCGATGTGCTGTCTGTCATGTTCATGGAAAGTGCTGAGCGATGTGCTGTCTGTCATGTTCATGAAAAGCACCGAGCGATGTGATGTCTGTCATGTTCATGGAAAGTGCCGAGCGATGTGCTGTCTGTCATGTTCATGAAAAGCATGAGTGATGTGCTGTCTCTGTTATGTTCATGGAAAGTGCTGAGCGATGTGCCGTTTGTCATGTTCATGGAATGCACTGAATGAGGTGCTGTCTCTGTCATGTTCATGGAATGCACTGAGTGATGTGCTGTCTATCATGTTCATGGAAAGCACTGACTGATGTGCTGTTACCATGTTCATGGAAAGCACTGACTGATGTGCTGTCTATCATGTTCATGGAAAGCACTGACTGATGTGCTGTCTGTCATGTTCATGGAAAGCACTGAGTGATGTGCTGTCTGTGATGTTCAGGGAAAAAGCACTGAGCGATGTGCTGTCTGTCATGTTCATGGATAGCACTGACTGATGTGCTGTCTATCATGTTCATGGAAAGCACTGAGCGATGTGCTGTCTGTCATGTTCATGGAAAGCACTGAGCGATGTGCTTTCTCCATCATGTTCATGGGAAAGCACTGAGTGAGGTGCTGTCTCTGTCATGTTCATGGAATGCACTGAGCGATGTGCTGTCTCTATCATGTTCATGGAAAGCACTGAGTGATGTGCTGTCTGTCATGCTCATGGAAAGCACTGAGCGATGTGCTGTCTATCATGTTCATGGAAAGTACTGAGCGATGTACTGTCTCTACCGTGTTTATGGAAAGCACTGAGCGATGTGCTGTCTCCATCATGTTCATGGAAAGCACTGAGTGAGGTGCCATCTCTGTCATGTTCATGGAAAGCACTGAGTGAGGTGCCGTCTCTGTCATGTTCATGGAAAGCACTGAGTGAGGTGCCGTCTCTGTCATGTTCATGGAAAGCACTGAGTGAGGTGCTGTCTCTGTCATGTTCATGGAATGCTTTGAGTGATGTGCTGTCTGTCATGTTCATGGAAAGCGCTGAGTGATATGCTGTCTATCATGTTCATGGAAAGCACTGAGCGATGTGCTGTCTATCATGTTTATGGAAAGCACTGAGCAATGTGCTGTCTCCATCATCTTAATGGAAAGCACTGAGTTGATGTGCTGTCTATCATGTTCATGGAATGCACGAGTGATGTGCTGTCTATCATGTTCATGGAAAACACTGATTGATGTGCTGTCTGTCATTTTCATGGAAAGCACTGAGTGATGTGCTGTCTTATCATGTTGATGGAAAACACTGATTGATGTGCTGCCCCTATCATGTTGATGGAAAACACTGATTGATGTGCTGTCTGTCAGGGTCAGGAATGCACTGAGTGATGTACTGTCTCTATCATGTTGATGGAAAACACTGATAAATGTGCTTCTGTTATGTTCATGGAATGCACTGAGTGATGTGCTGTCTATCTCTGAGCGATGTGCTGTCTGTCATGTTCATGGAAAACAACCCTTGTTTTCAGTTCTCTCTTACCTTCTCCAGAAGTTAAGATCTGTTTTTGTTTTTTTCTACAAATCAGAAAAGGCAGAGTCAGGGTCCACAGGTTTTTCAATTTTTTGCTAGTGACTGTTCTTTCTTTGTGAAGAGAACGACAATCCCTTCCAGTAGGTCACCACTCCCAGAGGACTGTGCAGGTGAGGAGCCACTCCCAGAGGACTGTGCAGGTATTGGTAAGGAGCCACTCCCAGAGGACTGTGCAGGTAAGGAGCCACTCCCAGAGGACTGTGCAGGTACTGGTAAGGAGCCACTCCCAGAGGACTGTGCAGGTAAGGAGCCACTCCCAGAGGACTGTGCAGGTAAGGAGCCACTCCCAGAGGACTGTGCAGGTAAGGAGTCATTCCAAGAGGACTGTGCAGATGAGGAGCCACACCCAGAGGACTGTGCAGGTATTGGTAAGGAGCCACTCCCAGAGGACTGTGCAGGTAAGGAGCCACTCCCAGAGGACTGTGCAGGTATTGGTAAGGAGCCACTCCTAGAGGACTGTGCAGGTAAGGAGCCACTCCCAGAGGACTGTGCAGGTATTGGTAAGGAGCCACTCCCAGAGGACTGTGCAGGTAAGGAGCCACTCCCAGAGGACTGTGCAGGTAAGGTGGTGCTCCCAGAGGACTGTGCAGGTAAGGAGGTGCTCCCAGAGGACTGTGCAGGTAAGGAGGTGCTCCCAGAGGACTGTGCAGGTAAGGAGCCACTCCCAGAGGACTGTGCAGGTAAGGAGCCACCCCAAGAGGACTGTGCAGGTAAGGTGGTGCTCCAGAGGACTGTGCAGGTAAGGAGCCACTCCCAGAGGACTGTGAAGGTAAGGAGGTGCTCTCAGAGGACTGTGCAGGTAAGGAGGTGCTCCCAGAGGACTGTGCAGGTAAGGAGGTGCCCCCAGAGGACTGTGCAGGTAAGGAGGTGCTCCCAGAGGACTGTGCAGGTAAGGAGGTGCTCCCAGAGGACTGTGCAGGTATGGAGCCACTCCCAGAGGACTGTGCAGGTAAGGAGGTGCTCCCAGAGGACTGTGCAGGTAAGGAGGTGCTCCCAGAGGAATGTGCAGGTCAGGAGGTGCACCCAGAGGACTGCGCAGGTAAGAAGGTGCTCCCAGAGGACTGTGCAGGTCAGGAGGTGCTACCCGGCTGTGTTCCCACCATGTCTCCATCTCCCCTCCTGTATTTTTTTCTGCTTTATAACTGGGAGACATCCATCTCCCCTCATGTCTTTTTCTGCTTTTGCAGTATAACTGGCAGACAAAAGTAACATGTGACACTGATTTGATCCATAGTCCTTGAGTACATGTCAACAACAAAATCAGCCTGTCAACAACAAAGACAGCCCGTCAACAACGTAACCCTGTAATCATGCTGATGATTGCGTAACTCGATAGCATGCAACTAATTTGGTAGTAAACTAAGGATCGTCTGTGGTAGCTAACAACTTTGTTTCATGGGCAACACTAATGCATTTGTCCTTTACACCTCATTCAGTATCACTTCATACAGGGTACATAGTTTGGCCAATGTGTCCTTGGCGGTGTGTGGTTTCCCTTTGTTTCATAGATAATGCACAATTCGTAGGCCCCTTAGAATAAATCATTATGTACTGTTTCATACAGGGTATAAAGTTCGGCCAATGTGTCTTGGGCAGTGAAGTTTCCCTTTTCCACTTGTCCTGAATGCCTTGCAACTGCTGCTGACATGACTGGAACACAAACAGCACACGTCATACATCACACAGACCGTATGATCATATAACACACTGCTGCTGACATGACTGAAACACAAACAGCACACGTCATACATCACACAGACCGTATGATCATGTAACACACCAACTACAAACATGTCACACACCGTATGATTACAGTTTACACACAAACCACATGCATGTCATGCATCACACACACCGTATGATAACACACAAACCACATACATGCCATGCATCACACACCGTATGATAACACACAAACCACATACATGTCATGCATCACACACACCGTATGATAACACACAAACCACATACATGTCATGCATCACACACACCGTATGACAACACACAAACCACATACATGTCATGCATCACACACCGTATGATAACACCCACCACATACATGTCATGCATCACACACACCGTATGATAACACACAAACCACATACATGTCATGCATCACACACACCGTATGATAACACACAAACCACATACATGTCATGCATCACATACACCGTATGATAACACACAAACCACATATGTGTCATGCATCACACACACAGTATAACACAGAAAGCACATACATGTCATGCATCACACACACCGTATGATAACACACAAACCACATTTATATATGTGATACATCACACACCGTATAACACATAAAGCACACACGTCATACATCACACACACCACATGATCATATAACACACAAACCACAGACATGTCACACACCATATGATTACAGTTTACACACAAACCACATATGTCATACATCACACACACCGTATGATAACATACAAACCACATACATGTGATACATCACACACACCGTATGATAACACACAAAGCACACACCTCATAAATAACACACACCACCATATGATCATATAACACACAAACCACATACATGTCATACATCACACACACTGTATGATAAGACACAAAGCAATCACATGTCATACATCACACACACCGTATGATAAGACACAAAGCACATAGATGTTATACATAATGATAATAATGATTATTTATGGCACGTAATCTTACATCATAAGCCCTAAGCGCTTACAAATACAGAAAAGGTTAAAGAAAACATAAATGAAACCAATAAGAAGATGAAATTGCAATTACTACCAACCGCCGTGGCGAAGTGGTTAGCGTCGCGGACTCCGGCTGGGAGGTCATGGGTTTGAATCCCATCAGAGTCATGTGGGTTTTTCTGCCCTGACCGGCTCCTACCCAAGAGTTGAGTTTGCTGCGGACTCAGTTGGGAAAACTGGGACCACACAGTCGAGTTTCATCCACTTAATGGATGTGTTTCTGAGAGTGTTGCTCAAGTTTCCTGACCAGCACTGCAGGTGCCTATATCTCTGATCAGCATTAAAAAAAAAGTCTTAAATTCTGTGGCCTTCATGCCCTGCCTCATGGTGACCTCTCCAGGAAACTGAGGTCACCATGAGACAGGGCATGAAGGGCCACAGAATATGAGACTTTTTTTCTTTTATGCTGATTGATGAGAATGAGGATGATCAAGATGATGCTAGTACAGATTTCCATTTCAGTCTGAGACTACATGACAGGGCTGCACTCCACGCTTCCTTTCATAATATATCCCGGTGTCAACCACGCCCAAGAGATACAGGCACCTGCAGTGTTGGTCAGGAAATTTGAGCAACACTCTCACAAACACATCCATTAAGTGGATGAAACTTGACTGTGTGGTCCCAGTCTTCCCAACTGAGTCTGCGGCAAACTCAACTCTGGGTAGGAGCCGGTCGGGGCAGAAAAACCCACATGACTCTGATGGGATTCGAACCCACAACCTCCCAGCTGGGAGTCCGCGACGCTAACCACTTCACCACGGCGGCTGGTCCAAATGTATTGTTTCTATTCTCACAGACTGGTTCCAAATGTATTGTTTCTATTCTCACAGACTGGTTCCAAATGTATTGTTTCTATTCTCATAGACTGGTTCCAAATGTATTGTTTCTATTCTCACAGACTGGTTCCAAATGTGTTGTTTCTATTCTGTCACTGATTGGTTCCAATTTTTTCACACCTACCTCTGTCCTCTGAATCAGTTTTCTGACCTCCTCCACTGTCACATCTCTGTGGTGGTTGTCCAGGACCTGAAACAGGTCATCACCCACAGTTAGCTGACCACCTGTGGACCTGTACACCCAAACATTGACATGTCCATAGTCACCTGAACAGGGTCATCACCCAGTTTAGCTGACCCCCTGTAGACCTGTGCACTCCAACACTAGCATGTCCATGGTCACCTGAACAAGGTCATCACCCACAGTTCGTTGACCACCTGTAGACTTGTCCATCCGAAACAAACTAATTTCAAGTTTAGAAGTTTAATACGAACTAATTTCAAGTTGTGTACACATCACTCAATGCTTGCATACTAGCCTGTGTTCTCTGAAGGCCACCTGCTTTCTTTCAGGCACACTGCATACCAGTGGGATTGCAGAACGGTCCTTCATTACGAAGTCTGTAGTACACATGGTAACAAGAAGGTTACCAATAAAGATTCATATTTTTATACAAGAGGGACTTCAAAAAAGATCTAAAATATACACAGGATTGTAGGTGGTTTCTAAATAAAATCACCAGCGTATACAGGATTACAAGTGGGTCCTCCATAAAGGTCTCTAGTCTATACAGGATTACAGGTGGATCCCCAATAAAGCTCTTAAGTGTTGTGCACAGGATTACAGGTGGGTCCTCAAATCAAAAGTATACGAATAACAGGTGTCCTCCACAAATGCACACAGCTTCTACAGGAATAAAATTACGTCCTCAATAAAGGACTAATAGTGTCATTGGTCTTGAATTCTGTGTGTGGGTCTGAGGAATACTGTAGGGACCTCACTGTCATCAGTGTTGAATGCTGTGTGTGGGTCTGACGGAATACTATAGGGACCTCACTGTCATCAGTGTTGAATGCTGTGTGAGGGTCTGACGGAATACTATAGGGACTTCACTGTCATCAGTGTTGAATGCTGTGTGTGGGGCTGAAGGAATACTATAGAGACCTCACTGTCATCAGTGTTGAATGCTGTGTGTGGTCTGAGGAATACTATAGGGACCTCACTGTCATCAGTGTTGAATGCTGTGTGTGGGTCTGAGGAGTACCATAGGGACCTCACTGTCATCAGTGTTGAATGCTGTGTGTGGGTCTGAGGAATACTATTGGGACCTACTGTCATCAGTGTTGAATGCTGTGTGTGGGTCTGAAGGAATACTATAGGGACCTCACTGTCATCAGTGTTGAATGCCGTGTGTGGGTCTGAAGGAATACTATAGGGACCTCACTGTCATCAGTGTTGAATGCTGTGTGTGGGTCTGACGGAATACTATAGGGACCTCACTGTCAGCAGTGTTGAATGATGTGTGTGGTCTGAGGAATACTATAGAGACCTCGCTGTCATCAGTGTTGAATGCTGTGTGGGGGTCTGACGGAATACTATAGGGACCTCACTGTCATCAGTGTTGAATGCTGTGTGTGGGTCTGAAGGAATACTGTAGGGACCTCACTGTCATCAGTGTTGAATGCTATGTGTGGGTCTGACGGAATACTATTGGGACCTCACTGTCATCAGTGTTGAATGCTATGCGGGTCTGACGGAATACTGTAGGGACCTCACTGTCATCAGTGTTGAATGCTGTGTGTGGGTCTGATGGAATACTATTGGAACCTCACTGTCATCAGTGTTGAATGCTGTGTGGTCTGAGGAATACTATAGAGACCTCACTGTCATCAGTGTTGAATGCTATGTGTGGTCTGAGGAATACTATAGAGACCTCACTGTCATCAGTGTTGAATGCTGTGTGTGGGTCTGAAGGAATACTATAGGGACCTCACTGTCATCAGTGTGAATGCTGTGTGGGTCTGACGGAATACTATAGAGACCTCACTGTCATCAGTGTTGAATGCTGTGTGTGGTCTGAGGAATACTATAGGGACCTCACTGTCATCAGTGTTGAATGCTGTGTGTGGGTCTGAGGAATACTATAGGGACCTCACTGTCATCAGTGTTGAATGCTGTGTGTGGTCAGAGGAATACTATAGAGACCTCACTGTCATCAGTGTTGAATGCTGTGTGTGGGTCTGACGGAATACTATAGGGACCTCACTGTCATCAGTGTTGAATGCTATGTGGGTCTGACGGAATACTGTAGGGACCTCACTGTCATCAGTGTTGAATGCTGTGTGTGGGTCTGATGGAATACTATTGGAACCTCACTGTCATTAGTGTTGAATGCTGTGTGGTCTGAGGAATACTATAGAGACCTCACTCACGTGACTGTCATCAGTGTTGAATGCTATGTGTGGTCTGAGGAATACTATAGAGACCTCACTGTCATCAGTGTTGAATGCTGTGTGTGGGTCTGAAGGAATACTATAGGGACCTCACTGTCATCAGTGTTGAATGCTGTGTGGGTCTGACGGAATACTATAGAGACCTCACTGTCATCAGTGTTGAATGCTGTGTGTGGTCTGAGGAATACTATAGGGACCTCACTGTCATCAGTGTTGAATGCTGTGTGTGGGTCTGAGGAATACTATAGGGACCTCACTGTCATCAGTGTTGAATGCTGTGTGTGGTCTGAGGAATACTATAGAGACCTCACTGTCATCAGTGTTGAATGCTGTGTGTGGGTCTGACGGAATACTATAGGGACCTCACTGTCATCAGTGTTGAATGCTATGTGGGTCTGACGGAATACTGTAGGGACCTCACTGTCATCAGTGTTGAATGCTGTGTGTGGGTCTGAGGAATACTATAGGGACCTCACTGTCATCAGTGTGAATGCTGTGTGTGGGTCTGAAGGAATACTATAGGGACCTTACTGTCATCAGTGTTGAATGCTGTGTGTGGGTCTGAAGGAATACTATAGGGACCTCACTGTCATCAGTGTTGAATGCTGTGTGTGGGTCTGAAGGAATTTTATAGCGACCTCACTGTCATCAGTGTTGAATGCTGTGTGTGGGTCGGAAGGAATACTATAGGGACCTCACTGTCATCAGTGTTGAATGCTGTGTGTGGGTCTGAGGAGTACCATAGGGACCTTACTGTCATCAGTGTTGAATGCTGTGTGTGGTCTGAGGAATACTATAGGGACCTCACTGTCATCAGTGTTGAATGCTGTGTGTGGGTCTGAGGAATACTATAGGGACCTCACTGTCATCAGCGTTGAATGCTGTGTGTGGTCTGAGGAATACTATAGGGACCTCACTGTCATCAGTGTTGAATGCTGTGTATGGGTCTGAGGAATACTATAGGGACCTCACTGTCATCAGTGTTGAATGCTGTGTGTGGTCTGAGGAATACTATAGGGACCTCACTGTCATAAGTGTTGAATGCTATGTGTTTTGGAAGGAATACTGTAGGGACTTCACCGTCATCAGTGTTGAATGCTATGTGTGTCGGAAGGAATACTATTGGGACCTCACTGTCATCAGTGTTGAATGCTGTGTGTGGGTCTGAGGAATACTATAGGGACCTCACTGTCATCAGTGTTGAATGCCATGTGTGTCGGAAGGAATACTATAGGGACCTCACTGTCATCAGTGTTGAATGCTGTGTGTAGGTCTGAGGAATAATTGCCTGCCATAGGACCCGATAGTCATCAGCGTAATGGTCTATGAAACTGAAAGAATACAGTCTTATTTGGTCTGTGCACTTTGAAATGATCCATTCCTCAGCATCTAAGGAAATGCTTTCTTAGAAAAAAAAACATACAAAAAAAAAAGAAAACAAAACAAAACAAACAAACAAAAAACAACAAGAACAAATCCTGACGGGTTGGTTCATCAGGCAACAGTCAGGAATACAGAACTGATTGTCTCTCAGGTGTACAGAAATGCCTTTCAGATGCACATGAATACCTGTCAGGTGTACAGGATTCCTGTCAGTGTACAGAATTGCCTGTCACGTGTACACAAATGTCCGTCAGGTGTACAGAATGCTGTCGATGTACATAAATACCTGTCAGGTGTACAGGATTCCCTGTCGGTGTACAGAATTGCCTGTCATGTGTACACAAATGTCTGTCAGGTGTACAGAAATGTCTGTCGCGTGTACTGAAATGGCTGTCAGGTTACAGAATGCTGCCAGAAATACAACTGCCATAACTCGAATTTTTTGCATTTCTGAGATTTTTGGTACACTATAAGAGCGGGCCCAAAGGGGCATAACGTAGCCAAGTCCCATTATCTGTTGTTGTATTCCCAATTTTATGCTTACTACCTGTCCGGCGTTTGGAAAAGTCGGTTGTTATGCAGAATTATCTGATGTACAGTTTTCTGCTCACTACGTGTTAAGTGTACAGAAATCTCTGACCTTGTACAGCTTTCTGCTCACTATCAGTCAAGAGTACAAAAACGTCAAATGTTGTACATGCAGTTTCCTGGTCAATACCTGCTGTGTGTCCACGTTATGTCTGATGTTATACCTGCAGTTTTCTGCTCATTACCTGTATAAAGTGTGTAGAAATGTCGGCTTTTGTACACACAGTTTTCTGGTCAATACTTGCTGAGTGTCCACGTTATGTCTGACGTCATACCTGCACTTTTCTGCTTGTTACCTGTATAAAGTGTACAGAAATATCTAATGTTGCTCACAGTTTTCTGGTCAATACTTGCCAAGTGTCCAGGTGTGTGTGATGTAGTACCTGCAATTTTCTGCTCAACGCCCATCGAGCCCTAGCCAGCATGGAGATATCAGGCGACTTGATGAGGACGGTGTGATGGTGGTGGGGACTAATGTCCGCGGGGAAGGGCTGTGGTGGAGATGCTGTGTCCACAGACAGCGTTAGCCCAGACCCACAGGGGGACTGCAGACTGCATGACGGATGAGTCAGCACTTCCGGCCTCACCTGGCTGTCCCTCAACAGCCTGCACAGCATTTCCACGGGTGTGGGACAGACAGCCCCTGAAGGTGCTGGAACAAGGGGACACCACTCATCACTGCCTTTCTCCACACTGATCACCACACCACACCAGTCATCACTGCCTTTCTCCACACTGATCACCACACCAGTCATCACTGCCTTTCTCCACATTGATCACCACACCACACCACTCATCACTGCCTTTCTCCACACTGATCACCACACCAGTCATCACTGCCTTTCTTCACACTGATCACCACACCACACCACTCATCACTACCTTTCTTCACACTGATCACCACACCACACAACTCATCACTGGCTTTCTTCACACTGATCACCACACCACTCATCACTGCCTTTCTTCACACTGATCACCACACCACTCATCACTCATTCACTGCATTTGTCCACATTGATCACCACACCAGTCATCACTGCCTTTCTTCACACTGATCACCACACCAGTCATCACTGCCTTTCTTCACACTGATCACCACACCACACCAGTCATCACTGCCTTTCTTCACACTGATCACCACACCAGTCATCACTGCCTTTCTTCA
>JAFLJL010014625.1:39284-53710 GCA_018398815.1 Conus ventricosus | reverse complement strand
CTGGAAACGAGTTTCAGCGTGAGTACCAGTTCCGCCAGGCGAAGAATGGGTGGGCACATGGACCTTGTTGGTGCTGTGGTTCAGGAAGTGCTTGAGGGCAATGAGACCATCCTTGTGGGGAATGTTGGTGTAGAGTGAGGTGATGTCCATGGTGAAGAGCAGAGGTTCTCGTTGATTCTGGTAGACGGAAGTTACGGAAGAGATTCAGGGCATGGTTTGTGTCCTTGATGTATGTGGGAAGTTTCTCCACAAGTGGCTGGAAAAGCCGGTCCAGAAAAGCAGAGTTGAACGGTGGGGCGGGAACAGGCAGGACACTATAGGCCTCCCTGGACTGTTGGCTTGTGGATCTTAGGAAGCATGTAAAAAACTGGATTCTTTCGGTTCTTTGGTGATGGCTCTTGTTGCCTCTGGGGGAAGGTGGTTCTTGGAGATCGCTTCCTTTACAGTTCGGGCGTACGAGGGCATTATCTCTCTTGGTAGAGGATCCACTCATGGGGGTGTAGTAGGCTGTGTTTGACAGCTGTTTCAGGGCTCTTCCTCATACAGATCCTTGCGCCAAAACAACCAACGCGCCCGCCTTTGTCTGCTGTTTGATGATTGTATTGTGCTTTAACCTTGGTGGTTGCAGCTACTAAAACTGTGACGTATACAATGGAGATGAAGAAGCCCGCAAATCGTCAAGATCTTTTCCCCTGCACCCCAGGCTAATTTCACACTACACAATCATGCGCCTTAACAACTCCAGCATTAATTTATTTTAAAAGACAAGAAATTACATAATTATGCAAACGAAACATTCAATATTATCGAATGTAGCCATATTTGATGTGAGCAAATTACGTATGCAAAGGAGACATTCAGTATTATCGAATGTAGCCACATTTGATGTGAGAAAACTCTAAATAAATGGAAAAACGTTCACACAGTACAACTGATTCTGCTTAATGAATAGTATGTGATTTGAACTGCTTTAAAGTATTGCTAACGTATCTTTTTTATATCTGATTTACTTTGTCTTTTGTATCCTATTGTTCCTGCTGTTGCATGTTTTATCTTCTCGAAAGAAAGCAGTTCTAGGGCATATCTTATA
Source organism: Conus ventricosus (assembly GCA_018398815.1). Taxonomy (NCBI): domain Eukaryota; kingdom Metazoa; phylum Mollusca; class Gastropoda; order Neogastropoda; family Conidae; genus Conus; species Conus ventricosus. The sequence continues at coordinate 52,620 of JAFLJL010014625.1, read as the reverse complement.
GGAAAGAATGTATTGATCTCCAACTTGCATTTCAGGTGATGAGAACAGCACCCTCACAGTGTTCCATGACATCTCCACTCCCCACCCACCTCAGATATATTGCTTAATTTTGAGGTTAACAAGAAGAAAAAAAAGCAAAAAGAAAAACAAAAGAGAAACAAAAGCACCAGAAAAATAGAGGATGGAACAATAATGGTGCCTAAGGCAATGACGAAGTAAACGTGGAGGACATTGAGGGGTTAAGAGGAAGTAGGAGCGGAAAATGGAGAGAAAACAGACGAAAAATAGGAGTATAAACCAGCCACCATGGTGTAATGGTTAATATTCTGAATTGAAATCCTGAATCGAGGAGCTATGGGAAGAGCGGATACAGCGACTCTCATTCACTAAATAAATACCGGCTCTGCCCCTTTCCCCGGCAATTTGTTGCCAAAAAGGGGCAAATGTATTTCCATCTGTTAAAAAGGGATAGGAAAGGCCCAGCTCCCTTTTTCTCCTCTATGCAAACTCTCTCCATCCCAATTGGCCCCCCCTCAACCCCGGGCCCCTTGGATTTCTGGCTCATTTCCTCTTCTTCAAACCCGCATCAATTTTTCCCCTTCCACCCTTTCTTCTCTTCTTCTTCAAAACCCTTGCTTCCCTCCCAGAATTTTTCAGCTGGTTTGAAGACACTCCCCAATGATTGCGTGGTTGTTAAACCTATCCTTTCCTGGGGCTTAGGGATGTTTTCCTTTTCCCTTGTGGAAAAGGCCACCACTGCATCAATCGTAAGACCTCGGCAGCAAGCCTGTGTTGTTTCTCGGGGTTTGTTTATCAGCTGTTGATTATTTTTAGGTTTCCGAGGAAATAATGGTGGTGCCAAAGGGTTTGTGGAAGGGTTAATAGGTTTGATTAAAGGAAAAAAAAGAGAAGAGTAGAGAGAGGAAAAGGGAAACAGCAAAAACCTAACAAAAAACTAAACGCAATCTTGTATAGGCCCAATTATCACCATTCTAATATAATCATCCCCCTTATTTCTTCACTCTGACCAAAAAAACCTTTAACTTCAATATTTAAATGAGTATTTAAAATTTGTGTAATTATGAAAAAGACAGCCCATCCGGGAATTTTTAGACAAATTTCATCCCTCCTGTTGGTTCATTCCAAGAAATGGGACCCTACAGGCACAGGTTTGATAGTGCAACCAAATCCGCTTCAACTTTTCCAAAAGGGTAGTTTTTTGGTTTTATGTTTTTTGCTTGTTAGGGTGGCCCCCCTTTGTGTTTTTTTGTTTTTGTTGTTTGTTTTTGTCAGGCTCGCTAAGACCTAACCCACTATAGAGGGATAGACAGAAATGACAGACCTAGCTAAACTGTCTTCCCGACACACAATGGCAGCATCAATACAAAGGTAATACGTTTATACAGGGTTTATTTTCTTTCACTCCACACGCCTAAAAGTTTTCTTTACTCACAACCACACACTCATCCCACCGACGAGGAAAACTACACACCACAACATTACAAATGACCAAGGCAATAAACTCAATAAATATCACGATTGACACAATCTTATCGATCAAAGAAACGGTCCATATTCTTGGCTGCATCGAACCTACGTTACAGCTATTTATCCCCAAACCCGGGAACCCACATGGCGAACCGAGCCGCCCACAAGCACAGCTGAGGACGGGAATCACACGGCACATTAAACAATGTCGAACCCCGAAGAACACCATGAAGGGACAGAATCACAGGGCACATTAAACAATGTTGAACCCCAAAAGAACACCACTGAAGCACAGAGAATCCCACGGCACTTTTAAACATTGTCGAACCCTTGAAGAACACCACTGAAGGACAGAATCCCACGGCACATAAGCAATGTCGAACCCCAGAAGAACACCACTGAAGCACAGAGAATCAAAACGGCACCTTAAACAATGTCGAACCCAGAAGAACACCACTGAAGCACAGAGAATCCCCACGGCACCTTAAACAATGTCGAACCCCAGAAGAACACCACTGAAGCACAGGAATCACACGCACTTTAATCACGTCGAACGGTCAGAAGACGAACCGCAGATTCGCAAAGCACAGAAAACCCATAGCCGAAGAACCGCAGATTCCCCAAACCCCCGCAATCCATGGAAAAAAAACAAACCGCCGATTCATAAAGCCCAGTAATCCACATAGAACCACAAAAAGAATACGCCGAGCTGAACTCCTGCTGATACGGAAAGCCACGACGCAACACTGACAAAATCATCCGATGAAAACTGCAACGAATGAATAACTAAACAAACCCAAAAACAAATACCATGCCCAGGTTGGACACAAGGCCCGTCGCTTCCACCTTTTTCTTTTCCTCGCCGTTTTTCTTTTTTACGTAATGTCCTACCTCATTTTGTTTTACTTTGACGTCATAATAAATATTGGTTTACGTTGACGTCACCATATTCTTCATCCAGAATAAAATTAATCGATTCTTCTTACAAAAAGAAGGATACACAACTCAGAAATCACCCATCAAAACAGTCCCAGAAACTACATTTTCACACAAGAAAACTCGCTTGCTACCAACCCACCACAGACAGCATCAAACACTGATGCCAGCGATGACATAGGGACGAACACTGCTCCACATGTCAGGAACAATACAGCCTTTACCACTAGGCACCTACATCACTTCCAGATGGAGGCTGAAACAGCCTAGCCTAGACAAGGATACACGGATCCTAATATCTAAAGGCATAAAACCCCGGGAACATAGATATTACTGCTTGCCAAAAGGCCATAAGTCAAACCCGAAGATACATTTTTATCTACGGGGGAATTGACACACCCAACTGACCAATACATGTGAAATATACATCGACTTGCACTCAGTACAACCCACCATGCACAAGCAAAAAAATCTAAGAAACACTGCATGAACAATATGCAAACTTAAACTCAGCACCCAAAATATTATAACACGCAAACAACAACATAAGAAATCCCTTTTCTCCAAATTCTTGCCTGTAACAAAACAACTGCATTAGTAAATAATGTTTTCTCAATCAATCCTTTCCTAACACACCCCCCCTTCCAAGATTAAACTCCATGTTTAATTTAAAAAAAATAATACCCAACTCAGGAAGGATTGACCAAACTTAGTAATATAGACTTCGACACCCCCTACCCTCATTCGATGGGTCAATCCCATTCTGACACTGACTCCCACTAAATAATACCATCCTCATTGCTACCAACATAGGCTGTTTTCCTCAGTAAAGGGCCCTTTTCCTTCTAAGATTAAACTCTATGTTTAATATTTCCCAGCTCAGATCGGAGAAGGTTGACTGAAATTTTCAAAGTACTCTTCAACGTCGCTGCCCTCCGGATATCTGGTGGCATAGTCTCCATTACCAGGATGTAACGGTAACCGTTGGATGCACCGGGTTGTTGGCCCAACCAAATCCCCACCGCCTTGTCAAACGGTTCCCCACTGATGGGGAGCTTTCACCAAGAGTACTGGGTTCCCCTCCCCCTTTGTCAACCGTCTTCTGGCACTTAAACACATGATCTACAGTATTTACCGATGTCCTGACACATGCCGGGGCCAATAGAAATGCTGTAACACTCTCTGCTTAGTTTCTTTGTGCCGAGATGTCCCGACATAGGCACATCGTGTCCCATTTTCCCAGCACTGCAGGGCGCAGGTCTTTTGGAACGCACACTTGTGTGAGAGTCTCTGCATCAGTCTCGAACAGTCGTATCAGGACTTCGTCCTTGTAAGTGTAAACAATCTCCCCCTTTCCCACGAAAGACCGAGATCCTGAATTTGCCGCTTCTCTTGCTGCCTTTAACTTTGGGGTTTCATTTTTCTGCAGATCCTTCATGCGATCCGTCGGCATCGACGGGACCTGGTCTCTCATTGGTAAAGATGACTGGGATTTCTTCTCCTTTCTCACCTGGGGCCTTGTCTGCACTGCAGCCATGTGAGTAGGGTTAGCATAAACTGGTATCTTTTGGTAAGCCACCATCCGTGTGACTCTTTGCAAGATTCCCATCAACACGTTTTCTGCCGGATCTTTCATTACCAGAACCATTATCTTCCTTACTACGAACGGTGATTCGATTCAACCCTCGCTACTGGAAGACGATGACGGCATCTGGACTCTGCCAGCACTACCGGTACAGTCTCGCCGGTGTAATCGTCTGCTGACCCAGATACTCTGCCACAACATTTGTAGACTGCCCCAGTGTCCCTCAGTCCCTTCACAACTATCCCATTCCGGCCACCCTTTGCATCTCGGCGTAAAGTCCTTCCGAGCGCGGGAAATACATAATCCCGGGGTTTTGTTGGATTAAATCTGCTTGTATGCCCTCAACCGCCACTCTGTACACTGGTTTAGGGCAGAATCTGCAATATGCCCCTTTTTCCCACACTTGTAGCACTCGCGGTTGTCAAAGGATCCTCGTGTCGATGGGACTATCCCCAGCGTTCTCCTTCTCTTGACCCTTGGTCTTGTTCCCCTCTGGGTCCTGTCCTCCCATCTCTCTGACCTTTTATCCGTTCCCTGAATTTATTTCTCTCACTTCTAGCCTCGCGCCCTACTCTCCTGGCCTCAGCCACCTTCGTGGCCTCCGCTGCTACTTCCTCGGCTGTCACTGGCTGTGCTTTCTTGACCTCAACGAGCAGGTCTGGTGATAGTCCTTGATACAACTGCTCTGGAGGATGAGGTCTAACACATCATCGACCTTCCGCTCATCCTTGTCAGCAGCTGCGCACCACAGTGAAGGAAACATGATTCATCCTCGCGAAAAGCTGGGTAAACGTCCCCTGTCACGTCCTTACGCATATTCCTGAACTTACGCTTGTATGCGTCAGCGTCCAGCCGGAAGTGCCTGAGTAGCGTCTTCTTCACCTCCGTGTATTTTAGTTAAACTCTGGGACGAGAGCCTAAGCACTGCTTCCCTTGCTTTGCCTCGCAACAATGCAATAAACCGGCAGGACCATGACTCCTTTTCCATCGGCTAACTAAAGCCACTTGCTCAAAATGGCAATGTACGCATCAACATCCTCGTCATCCCGCAGCGGATCAAGAGAAATATGTTGCCTCTCAGCCTCCTTCGTTCTGCCTCTGACTGCTTCAGCCGCAATCCTCCTCCCGGGCATCTTCCGAATGTTGATAGCCTCCCTCCCGTTTGATCAGAAGCTCCTGGTCCAGCCTTGCTCGATTTCGTGTTTCCCTCCTCTTTTTTCCTTTCTTCTCTTCCTTAAATTATCCTCAGTTCTAATTCTTCCTTTTTCCTTACCCTTTCTTCTCTCTCTCTTCGAAACTTGCTTTTCTTCCTCTAGTTTATTTTTTCTAGCCTGTTCTCGAATCATTTTGACTGACCCCAAATTATGAATTGAACGAGGCTTGCCCCATCTAAACCTATCCCTTTACCCATACCCTTATAGGTTTGAAATAACGTCTTATCATTTGCTCTCCTGTGGCAGCGTCCTTACCATCTGCCATTTTCGAATCTTGCTCAGCATCCACTCGGCACTGCAATGGCCTAAGACTGTCCTTGTTTCTCGATTTTTTATCAGCCATGTTGCCAAAATCAACTTTCTAGCTTCAATCCAAGAGGATAATGGTGGCAACGACCCGACGCCTTGTGAAAGTGTTCCAATTCCTACGATGATTACACACCGTTACCAATATCACACACGACGCAACCGGAAACGCTCAGAGAGCCAGGTATTCACACGGGTCAATGGTCAGTGATCACGCTCCAGGATCATTAAAAAATCTAAACGTTTTCAATGCTTGTACATGAAGGCATAAAACCCAGAAATTACATAAAAATCACTCACCCCAGTTAATTATACATCTGCTACTTCCCCCACACACACACATATCCTCCATTCACTTGCAATATTTAAATTATGTATATAAATATATATGTGTAATTTTATATAAAGGCATAAAGAACCATCCCCCCCAAGCATTATAACCCAAATTTCTAATTACACTTTTCCGAATTGGACTGCCTAATGGACTTCCACACCGGTGGTATCCCCAACCCCGTTGCCCAACCCTCCGTATGCCCAGGTTTTCGGTCTGTTCCCTTTTGGGTACCTTGCCCCTGTTCAAATCCGTCACCTTTCCAAAGTTCCTAAAATTTCGCTACCTAAACTCCCCCCTTACCAAATGTCACCGCAAACCCCCACCATATAAGGGTTTGACAAAAAAGGGTAGCAAAATGCCCCAACAAATGGCCTCAAACAAAGGTAATTTATACAAGGTATTTCTTTACTACGGTAAAATTTTCTTTCACCCACACCCATAGCAAACTACACACCACACATACAAAAGACCAAGGAAAAACTAAAAACCCCACATTACAAATTTAAGATAAAAAATTTATACTTGCAATCTATCGAAAAAAAGAAAAAGGCATATATTGCCAACCGAACCCACTTACACGAAATTTCACAACCGGAAGGCAGAACCAAAGCCCCAAACAGCGAACCCCAATCACACCCGGACAAAACAAGGCAAAACCAAGGGAAAAACCCAAGAAAACACCACGGGGCAAAAAATAAACCCCCAAAAAAAATTTGGACAGAGAACCCCACGGGGGAAAAAGAACCCTGGCACCATAAGACAAGAACCCCCGAGCACATTAAGCAAGGAACCCAGGAAACACCAACTGAAACCCCAGAGAACACCACGAGCACAAAATTCACCCAAAAAACCAATTGAACCAAAGAAACACGAGCACCAAAACACAGGCACAAAATACACCACGAAGGCAAAGAACAAACCGGCAATTAAAAGCCGAAACCCAAAAACGAAACCCAGATTCACAAAAAAACGAAACCATGGAAAACCAACACAAACAAAACCCAAAAAAAAAAAAACCCCAAGAATTTAAAACCAGTAATCCCATAGGACCACAAAACTGCCCAAAAATCCTCGATGGGAAAAAGCAAACGGAAAATAACCAAAAACCAAAAAAAATAACCACCCAAAACCCCAAACCTCCTTCCCTTCCCCCGCCCCTTTTCATTTTTTTCCTCCCCTTTTTTTTTACTTAAGTTCTAATAATTTGTTTTACTTTTACGTCCCCCACTAAAAATTTTTCGTTCCTTCAAACCCCTAACCAAATAAAAAAACATTCTTTTTAAAAAAACGAAAAAGGGTTCACACAAAAAACTCCTTCAAACCACCAAGACACACAAACAAGAACGATGCTACGCAACACCCCACAGCAGGAACAAAACAGCATTACCTAGGCACCTCCCACATTCCAGGAACAAACAGCCCACTGACAAAGGGTACACGGACTTCCAATACTAAAGGCATGACCTAGACAAGATAACGGGTTTCCAAAGGCCCTGAAAACCCGAAATAATTTTCTCGGGGAAAAACCCCAAATGCAAACGGAAAAATACATCGATTACGTTACAACCACCATGACAACAAAAATCTAAGAAACACTGCATGAACAATATGCAAACTTAACTCAGCACCCAAAATAATATAAACACGCAAACAACAACATAAGAAATCCCTATCTCCAAATTCTGCCTGTAACAAAACAACTGCATTAGTAAATAATGTTTTCTCAATCAATCCTTTCCTAACAGTTTGTTTGTTTGTTTGTTTGTTTTTTAAAATTAAACAAACATACTATGATATTGCAAACCAGCCTTTTCTGGGATAGCATTCTGCTGAAAACCTAAAAGGCAGAGGAGTCAAGTTACCACTTTCCAAGGTCACTCAGGAGAAACAATCAGGTTTCGAAATACCGGTATCTGACCAGGAGTTATGATATGTTAGTGAGTATCCTCCCCTTTGGAGATTGTCTCCCCTGGAGACTACAAGCTTGCTGATGACTGAATTTGAGAAGCATTTATTATTCCCCATTCACCCAATCAAGCATATACTGTTAGCTAGGCAGAATTATCTACCACTGCAGATATGAATGCTTATCTCCCCTATTTCTTCGATATAAGACATAAGAGCAAGCTTTGTTTTTAATTGTATATATATATATATGTATATATATATTTATATATATATATATATATATATATATATATATATATAATATATATATATATATATATATATATATATATATATATATATATATATATATATAACAAAAATTAGGTAGCGGGTGAAAACAAGTGCAGGCTAACAATTCTTCCGTCATAGTAATGACCAGGCAAAGATTTGAACTTTAAAAAAAAAAAAAAAAAACCACTATACAAAAAAGTGTGTGGTGTGTGGTGGTGTGGGGGGGGGGGGGGGGGGTTGAATTAAGAAATAGATAATAAATATGAAAACTCTTCACTAGCTGCATAAGGGAACCATCGTAATCCCTCTTGAAGGCAGATCTATAACTCTGTGGTATTCTCGCCACCAAGGATTCAAAAAAGAATCCAACAGCACCCCAAAGCAGCCAGCGAAGGGTAGTAAATGACACAAAACGAGGAACATAATTGCTGAAAAACTAAGAACGTTATGCAAACAGTATAAAGTGTAGGGGACAATCTTTGAGCTACAATTCTTGAGGATCCATTCAAGGATGCAATGGAGATCAAAAGATATGGAACAGTGTGAGTGGTCAGCTCTGCTGTTCAATATAACCCAAGCATTGTCAGCAGCTAAGAGTTGTGCAGGACAGCCTTTAGTTGGATCTCCTAAGAGAATGCAATCTCCCACTGATTGACCAAGCATATGATACAACAATTAGGTAGTGGGGGAAATCAAGTGCAGGCTGACAATTATTCTGTCATAGTGCTGACTTGGCAAAGATTTGAACTTAAAACTAAAATAAACAAACAAAAATAAAAGGGAGGGGGGGGGGGATAAAATTAAGAAACAGATTATGAGTATGAACACTCTTCACTAGCTGCATGAGGGAACCATCGTAATCCTTCTTGAAGGCAGATGCTCTCAGCATGTCCAGGGCACTACATCCATATCAGTCTCTCCAATGGAAGGCTGCGCATTAGTTCATTCCAAGCAGGGCTTCCCATTCCACTCTTCACTTTCTGAAGAAGGTTCTGTGGATTCAGTCAGTATCATGGCTTGTTGAGTTTTAAACTGGCCTCTGGATGAAGCCAGTGGAGTGCTTGTGTCACTGCTTCTACCTCCATTGTCAGACTTGAAGTTGTTAAAATGTGCGCACCATTGTTTTCCTGGAAATTCCGTCATTTTGCTTCACGTGTAACCCCAGCCTGACTTGCCTTTGGTGCATGTTACAATATCATCTTTTGTGCCAAGGTCTTCTACCTGCATCTGAAAAAATAAAACGAATAACAAATGAACAATTTAAAAAGAAGACAGTAAAAAGACGAAAAAAAAATTGTTTTGCTATTTTGCAGTTAACGAATTGTCCGTGAGTGTGTGTGTGTGTGTGTGTGTGTGTGGTTGTGTGTGTGTGTGTGTGTGTGTGTGTGTGTGTGTGTGTGTGTGTGTGTGTGTGTGGTGTGTGTGTGTGTGTGTGTGTGTGTGTGGTGATTGGAATCGATTTATTTGCTGCTTTTCTTCCCAATTTTCTCATCTTCTGATCCGCGCTTTGTCGTTCATCAGCGTAATGTGTGCATACATTACATGTGCGTATGATATGTGTTATATTTTTGTTTTTTCTTCAATCTTGGACTTTAACAATGGCCTTAGGATGTGCACATGAAAGTCTTACATCCTTATCAAGTAACATATCAGTGAATATGGTTTTTTGCAGGATTTAATTTGGGATTAACTCTGGATGGATCTTCATCCATTTGAGGAGTTTGGATTCTCTAGATTTTCTTCCACTTTTCTACCAAAGTATTGAACGTGTAAAGAAATGGATTATCGAAGCATTTAAAGGTAATATGAATATTGCAAGGGCCACATTCACTTCTCCTGGTATGGGGATACTAGATAAAGCCAACAGCCCACACAGTCAATAGGAAACCAGCACATGAAATCTGTCAGGCTATAGTGATCAGTCTTTGAGCTATGGCCATGTCTTGTGACGCCTTGGTAGAGTTGGTCCTCAAGTGTTTGGTCTGTATGGACCAGTAGATGAATGCCTGACCCACAGAGATGAGTATAAACAGGACAAAATTCAGAACAATCAGTATGCCAAAAGAATAATGTTTTCCTTTAAAGTCTTGCCTCGTCACCGGCAGTGGAATACAGATGCCATTTCGGGAATAAAACTTCCAGTGGGATGTCACTGGAGTAAAGGCAACAAGGCCAGAAACCAGCCAGTAAGCCAGACCATCAGACAAGCCATGGTTGCTGATGCTCGCTGAAATCTTACCAGCGCTAAATGGGAAGCAAAGGCAACAAAACGATCTAGAGTAATGAGACAGATGATCAGAGCTGACACCTCACTGGACAGCAGAGACAACGAAAACCGGCCACCTTAAGGTCATGCTGTTTTTTCCACGTGTCATCATGATGGAGGTATCTGCCCACGGTAATTATCATCAGCTGCACCTATCACAGCCATGTAAACACCCATCAGAAAATCCGCCATGGTCAGGTTGGTAACAAACACACTGAAACCACTTGAAGAGGTCACGCTTCTGCTTAACAAACGCGCACAGAAACAGAAAACGTTGCCAGACACAGAGAGACAGGTGACCAGCCACAGAAACCCCCCGGTATGTCCATGACTGTAATAAATCCGCACATGACGAAATTTCACTTTGGGGGGCATCACAAGAGAACATGCCAAAGTTAGGAGTAGAATTTCACTACAGCAGAGTTTATAGTTCTGTGAGGAGATAGTATGTAGACGAGAAAGACCTGTGAAAATGTCTGGTTGAAAACGTTTTTATAGGACTTCCATGCGTGTACAGTTCAGTTAACTGCAACGTGAACTGAAAACCACTGGAACCAATAGTATGAATGGATGTAAAGGACAAATTAAGTTTCCGTAAGGCAGAAAACTGTGCTAAGAGACTTTAGAATCAACTCTGTTAGCGCCGTGTGTGACAGATCTATCAAAGACAACATGGTTTGTTGGGCATCAGAGGAAAAACCCAGTAGAGAGTGCCGTGATGGGATTGTTAGGACATGGACAACGATTGCATGTTTTCTAAACCAAGAAACGAAGTGATGTGATGTGCTGTAGATTGTTGTCACTGAGGTCAAGCAGCCTTAAATTCAACAATGTTAACGCAGGCAAGGTGGTCAGAGAACAGTTGACGAGAATCAGACGAACTAGGTACGCATTGCTGCCCACGTCAGACAGTGTCATTCCAGAACCTGTGGCATCCAAAGAACGCATCTGAGGGAAGAGGGCTGCATGGAAAGGCCGAAGACAAAGCAGAGCATGCACATGACAGAGACAACCTTCAGGACACATAACATTACACCATCGCTCATCATCATGCATTGGACAGTGAGGCCAGCCATCACACACATGATCGCTATGAACCACATCGTTGAAAACCTGCATCGGAGAAGTCCTGTGCATTTTACTTCCTCACATCCTTCTTTCGTCCTCGTGCCCTGTACAGTCATACATTACATTACATCGGGTGTAAAGAGGCAGACAGTCGTTCAACTGACCAGAGCAACGGTAATGACTGTGAGGACATGGCTCACTGAGATTCATTGTGGAAGAGGTAAACCGTGAGATTCCATTGAAATTGACCAGAGCAGGAGAAGGAAGCCGAGGCATGTTAAAGTATTCACCTTCAAAAACATCACACATCATTTCCTCTGATTCATCCTGACAGTGCGACAGTTGATCGCACACGTTGCTGTAAGACACACACTGACCACTGGCACATGTGAAGAATGTGCTGACACAAGGAGGATGCTGACAAAAGGATTCATCGCTGGAATCCAGACAGTCGGCTGTGAAGTCACACACCAGGGTGTAGGACACAGTGGCCGTGTCTTCAGCACTGCACGTATATGCGGGGTGTTAAAGTGACCTCAAGATCTCTGTGTGTCAACGTGTTCACAGACAATGTTTGATTCGGGAAAAAGACACAGATGCTGTGCTGTAGACACACGCTTCGTCCTGGCTGGAACCACAGAACAGTAGTGTCTGTGTCCCATCACCGTCACGGCACACATGTCACCGAGTGTTGCGTTTTTAACAGCCGTACTTTTGAATTACTTATGGCAAGTCCGTTTGGACGAAAGGAATCTTCTCTCGTGTTGTTTATTTTGAAGACAACAAATTACCGACTCTCGTCTGGGTCTGGGTATTGGGCTATATATAATCTTGTAACAATCATTTGCTTTAAGGACAGAATGACAGGATACTTCTGACCTGAGTTTTTCAAATAAACCTGTCCATCAAATGATGGAAGACCGTTTTATCATCACTATATAAACTATGTCTATACATATTAGGTACCCTCAAATCATTACTCTGTAAGTCAACTAGATACAGTCCTAGTCCATTCCAATGTCTATTTGATTTCTTAGAAATTACCCTGTATGAGTCAAACACACAGGTAGGGAATGATAGTCTGCCGTCATAATATTTACAGTTAGTGTGACCTCTTCTATGCCATTCTGTTTCACTTCTATAACGTACAGAACGCAGGTCTTTAGCAATGATTCTGTAAACAACGGCCACATAACGCCACCATTCCACGACACTCAGCACTGCTGAAAGGGCAGTGTTCTGTTTCATCGCGTCCGTCCTCACACTCCGTCTTCAGGTTGCACGCCATGTGATGCTGAAAGCTGGAAATACTTTTCCACTGAACAATTCCACAATCCACTTGATAAGTTCTGGGGAGCTTCCTTTTGAGGGAAAATGGAAAGAAAAGCTGGGAAAAAATTGTGTATTTATTTCCTGTAAACACGAACGCCAAAGCAAACAAACTTGAAATCTCATGTCATCATAATGGAACATATGAGCACTGTTAGGATCGTTAGATCCAGGCCAGCCAGGGACAAATGTTGTGCACGATACCTTGCAGCGTATTTAAAAGAGAGACGAATTTCATGTGGTGTAAGTGCTTTGAGACTAATCATGAGAAAATGTTTTTTCTTTGGGACAAACAAATACCTGAGACAAGGATCAGTCTCTTTTTCAGTTCTGTTTCTTTCCATTGTAACGTACCCCGATGACAGTGACGTCATGACCAGTACCATGCTTCCAAAACCTTTGACAGAGTATTGCATGTGAAAAATGTTTTTCAGAAAAAGCACTGTCATTTATAAATCATCTAAACAACGAGCCAGCCACCAAAAAATACGGTAACTATGACCTGTACAAATTTATCATAGCTGTGAGGAAGCAAGAATTACAGTGCTTAGCACAGTAAATCGTGAGCAATCAGGAATCACCATTCTGATAAAGCGGAATATTGCCTGATGCAACTTGCTAAAAATTTT
>JAFLJL010014625.1:27500-38284 GCA_018398815.1 Conus ventricosus | reverse complement strand
CTTCATACAGTAGTTACAGAACCCTCCATCTATTAATCTTAATTTTGTTTTATCTTCCCTTAAATCCCCCCCCCCCCCCAACACACACCTCTTTCTTTCTTTTTTTTCCCCATTATTATCTATCCACCATTACCACAACCATCACAAAGATATCACACCATCCCAATAAACTAGACACACAACCCTATCATATCACACACACACACCTCCCTGACGCAACCCCCCCCCCCCCCCCCCCCCCCCCCCCTCCGTTTCCTCTCCCATAATCCCCCTGGCCTCATGTCATTTCCGCCTTCATGGACAATAACGGATGAGTCATTTTTCATTCTTTTTTCGTTTTTCGTAGTTTGTACTGTCCCACATGTTAAATGTGATTTATTTTTTCGCCTGATGAAGACCCAAGTGGTTGAAATGCATCGTGTCTTGTCTTGTGCTTTGTTTGTCAATGTCATTGGCGGTAAGTTCTAAAACTCTATTCCTAATCTAGTCTTTAATGTTGAGGCCATCTGGCGCTGTGGTACCCAGATGGTGGATGATCTTTTTCTCCATGTTTTTTTTCTTCAAGAAGTCTCCATGCTGTTGCGCCAAACCACTGCAATGGAGAAGTGGCTGATGTTGTGGAGGTCGGTGTTGAAGTGGGCTGCCACAGGGGTTTGTTTTCTCTGGAGGATGCTGTCCCTGTGCTCCTTGCAGCGCTCCTCCAGTGTGCGATAGGTCTCACCTACATAGAGACGGCCGCATAGGCTACAGTGGACTATGTAGACCAAGTCACTGGTCTGGCAGGTGAAGCTGCTCTTCATGGCGAACTGGCGTCCAGAGGGCCCCTTGAAGGTGAGTGTCTTCGTATTGAGAAATGGGCAACACTTGCACTTCGGTTTATCACAGCAGCTGTTGCCAAGGGGGTGACGGTCCTGAGAGGCTGTAGGGTTGAAGGATGACCTAACTAGAAGGTCGCCAAGGTTCGATCTCGTTCGAAGGCCATCCGGTGGGGTTTCTGGAAGGTCTTTCCAACTCTGGGGTCAGTCTGCAGGATGGGAAAGTTCCTGAAGAGAATTTTCTTCACTTCCAGGTTGTGAGGGTGGTAGGTCAGCGTCAGGAGGGTGCGATCATTGTGATCTTCCTTCGTTTTTGGTGTTAAGGCCTGCTCTCTGGGGATGTCCTTGACCTGGTTCAGTGCCTGTTTGATCAGCTCATCGGGGTATCCTCTTCTTTTGAAGAAGCTGATCATCTGGGCTGCCTGGGTGTGGAAGTCTTCCTCGTTGCTACACAAGCGTCTGAGGCGGAGGAACTGGGAGAATGGATTGGCGCGTTTGGTGGCAGTTGGATGGCTTGAAGAGTAGAGAAGGTAGGAATGAGGGTCTGTGTTCTTGTAGTGGACTGAGGTGGAGATGGTTAGGTTGCCAGGTGTGATCATGAGTTTGATATGCAGGAAGGGAAGAGAGCTTTCAGATATTTCGTACGTGAACTTCAGAGGTGGGTGAAAGGCATCAGCAAAGCTGATGAAGGACAGCGGTTCACTTCTGTCCCCTGTCCACAGGCCCACACAGTCGTCAATGTAACGGCGAAAGAGGGCTGGCATGGGGCCACTGTATTGTGGGAAAATTTGGGACTCCACGTAGCCGACGAACAGGCACGCATAGCTGGGACCCATGTGTGTTCCCATGGCCACTCCACTTGTCTGCTGAGAGTGCAAGTGACCAAACTGGAACGAGTTCAGCGTGAGTACCAGTTCCGCCAGGCGAAGGATGGTGGGCACATGGACCTTGTAGGTGCTGTGGTTCAGGAAGTGCTTGAGGGCAATGAGACCATCCTTGTGGGGAATGTTGGTGTAGAGTGAGGTGATGTCCATGGTGAAGAGCAGAGGTTCTCGTTGATCTGGTAGACGGAAGTTACGGAAGAGATTCAGGGCATGGTTTGTGTCCTTGATGTATGTGGGAAGTTTCTCCACAAGTGGCTGGAAAAGCCGGTCCAGAAAAGCAGAGAGTTGAACGGTGGGGCAGGAACAGGCAGACACTATAGGCCTCCCTGGACTGTCTGGCTTGTGGATCTTAGGAAGCATGTAAAAACTGGATTCTTTCGGTTCTTTGGTGATGGCTCTTGTTGCCTCTGGGGGAAGATGGTTCTTGGAGATCGCTTCCTTTACAGTTCGGCGTACGAGGGCATTATCTCTCTTGGTAGAGGATCCACTCATGGGGGTGTAGTAGGCTGTGTTTGACAGCTGTTTCAGGGCTTCTTCCTCATACAGATCCTTGCGCCAAACAACCAACCAACCAACCAAGGCCTTTGTCTGCCTGTTTGATGATTGTATTGTGCTTTAACCTTGGTGGTTGCAGCTACTAAAACTGTTGACGTATACAATGGAGATGAAGAAGCCCGCAAATCGTCAAGATCTTTTCCCCTGCACCCCAGGCTAATTTCACACTACACGCATCATACGCCTTAACAACTCCAGCATTAATTTATTTCAATTAAAAGACAAGAAATTACATATGCAAACGAGACATTCAATATTATCGAATGTAGCCATATTTGATGTGAGCAAATTACGTATGCAAAGGAGCCATTCAGCATTATCGAATGTAGCCACATTTGATGTGAGAAAACTCTAAATAAATAGAAAAACGTTCACACAGTACAACTGATTCTGCTTAATGAATAGTATGTGATTTGAACTGCTTTAAAGTATTGCTAACGTATCTTTTTTATATCTGATTTACTTTGTCTTTTGTATCCTATTGTTCCTGCTGTTGCATGTTTTCTCTTCTCGAAAGAAAGCAGTTCTAGGGCATATCTTATAGGAAAGAATGTATCGATCTCCAACTTGCATTTCAGGTGATGAGAACATCACCCTCACAGTGTTCCATGACATCTCCACTCCCCACCCACCTCAGATATATTGCTTAATTTTGAGGTTAACAAGAAGAAGAAAAAGCAAAAAGAAAAACAAAGAGAAACAAAAGCACCAGAAACATAGAGGATGGAACAATAATGGTGCCTAAGGCAATGACAAAGTAAACGTAGAGGACATTGAGGGGTTAAGAGGAAGTAGGAGCGGAAAATGGAGAGAAACAGACGAAAAATAGGAGTATAAACCAGCCACCATGGTGTAATGGTTAATATTCTGAATTGAAATCCTGAATCGAGGAGCTATGGGAAGAGCGGATACAGCCGACTCTCATTCACTCAATAAATGCGTCTCTGTCAATGCCGCGCACATTTGTTGACCAATAGTACACGCACATGTATTTCCCAAGGCTGATTGAAAGAAGGCATAGGACACAGCCCTATTATATACTCTCATGACAAACTTCTTTCATCACAAAAAATGGTCTCAACTCGGTCCTGGATAATCATGGAGAACTCAGTTTTCGAAATCTTCATCACACCCGCATCCAAGTGAGCTCTCATCTCAGGACCTACTGCAATAAACGACTGTCCTTACGTGAACGTTGCGTTCCCCGCCAGAAAGACTGGGAGTGAAGGAGCACTCTCAAGCTGTCTGCGTGGTTAAGCAGTTACAGTTGTCGGTAGGGAGCTTAGAAGATGATTGCCTGCCATTAATGGATCAAGGCACACACCAGTGAGCATCATCGTAATGACTTGGCAGCAGCGTGGAGTTTCCTTGGGTGGGTTGCTTCATCATGACTGGATATTGATTGCCTTGTGTGAGTTTCTATGGATCAAAACTATGTGTGGCTGTGGAGAAGGTGGGTCAGGGTAGGGTTGAGGTGGAGTGAGATGATTGTGCATTTAAAGGAAAGAGAAGAAGAAGAAGAAGAAGAAGAAGAAGAAGAAAACAAGAACAAAAACCTGAACAAAAAGAACTCAAGCACATACTGTTAGTTAGGCAGAATTATCTACCACTTCAGATATGAATGCTTATCTCCCCTTATTTCTTCACTCTAAGACATACGAGCAAGCTTTGTTTATAATTCAATATTTCTTGCAGTCATTGTAACACCAAGCTGCTCTGTAAATTGCTGGAATCGTGCTCAGTTACTTATCCTTGGAATTTATTAGTTTACTATATTTCAGTCTCTTGTGGATTCATTCCGAGAATAGGCCCTCAGCACTAGTGTCTTAAGATGCTATCTTTTTATAGTTTCTACTTTTCACAAAAAAAAATGTAGCTTATTTTGCTGCTGAATGATTTTCTATGCTTCTTAGGTGGCACCTTTGGTTGTTTTTTGTTTGTTTGTTTGTTTGTTTGTTTTTTTAAAATTCAACAAACATACTATGATATTGCAAACCAGCCTTTTCTGGGATAGCATTCTGCTGAAAACCTAAAAGGCAGAGGAGTCAAGTTACCACTTTCCAAGGTCACTCAGGAGAAACAATCAGGTTTCGAAATACCGGTATCTGACCAGGAGTTATGATCTGTTAGTGAGTATCCTCCCCTTTGGAGATTGTCTCCCCCTTGGAGACTACAAGCTTGCTGAAGACTGAATTTGAGAAGCATTTATTATTCCCCATTCATCCAGTCAAGCATATACTGTTAGCTAGGCAGAATTATCTACCACTGCAGATATGAATGCTTATCTCCCCTATTTCTTCAATATAAGACATAAGAGCAAGCTTTGTTTTAATTATATTATATATATATATATATATATATATATATATATATATATATATATATATATATATATATATATATAACAAAAATTAGGTAGCGGGTGAAAACAAATGCAGGCTAACAATTCTTCCGTCATAGTAATGACCAGGCAAAGATTTGAACTTAAAACACACACACACACACACACACACACACACACACACACACACACACACTATACAAAAAAGTGTATGTGGGGGGGGTGTTGAATTAAGAAATAGATAATAAATATGAAAACTCTTCACTAGCTGCATAAGGGAACCATCGTAATCCCTCTTGAAGGCAGATCTATAACTCTGTGGTATTATCGCCACCAAGGATGCAAAAAAGAATCCAACAGCACCCCCAAAGCAGCCAGCGAAGGGTAGTAAATGACACAAAACGACGAACATAATAGCTGAACAACTAAGAACGTTATGGAAACAGTATAAAGTGTAGGGGACAATCTTTGAGCCTACAATTCTTGAGGATCCATTCAAGGATGCAATGGAGATCAAAAGATATGGAACAGTGTGAGTGGTCAGCTCTGCTGTTCAATAATAACCCAAGCATTGTCAGCAGCTAAGAGTTGTTCAGGACAGCCTTTAGTTGGATCTCCTAAGAGATGCAATCTCCCACTGATTGACCAAGCATATGATACAACAATTAGGTAGTGGGGGAAAACAAGTGCAGGCTGACAATTATTCCGTCATAGTGATGACTTGGCAAAGATTTGAACTTAAAAACAAAAATAAACAAACAAAAATAAAAGGGAGGGGGGGGGGGGATAAAATTAAGAAAATAGATTATGAATATGAACACTCTTCACTAGCTGCATGAGGGAACCATCGTAATCCTTCTTGAAGGCAGATCTATTGGTAAGGCCTGCTCCTAGGCCTCTCGTCCGCTGGATCAGACTCATCAGGGAGACACAGCTGATTGTGTCTGTGCTCATAGCATCAAATACAGACACACCACAGTCCAATATATATATATATATATATATATATATATATTATATATATATATATATATACTGCTGAACTATTAAACAGTGGGAGAAAACAAGTGCAAGTTAACAATTCCTCAGTCATTACAGCAATGACTTGACAAAGATTTGAATTTTTAAAAAAAGGGAAAAAAAAAGAAGAAAATGGGGGGAATTTTATTTTAAATATGGGAAACCCTTCACTAGCTGCCTGAGGGAACCATCGTACTCTCCTTCAAAGACAGATCTATTTGTATTGCCTGCTCCTAGGCCTTTCGTCCGCTGAATCGGACTCATCAGGGAGACACGGCTGATTGTGTCTGTGCTCTTGGTGTCAAATAGAGACACACCAAAGTCCATAATTCTGTGGTGTTCTCATCACCATGGGTTCAAAAATGAATCCAACAGCACCCCAAAGCAGCCAGCGAAGGGTAGTAAATGGAACAAAAGGAAAGCTTGGAGAGGAAAAAAGTTGCTGAAAAACTAAAAGCATTATGCAAACAGTATAAAATGTAGGGGACTATCTTTGAGCCTATGCTTGAGGATCCATTCAAGGATGCAAGGGAGATCAAAAGATATGGAACAGTCTGAGTGGTCAGCTCTGCTGTTCAAAAACCCAAGCATTGTGAGTGGCTAAGAATTGTACAGAACAACCTTTACTTGGATCTCCTAAGAGATGCAATCTCCCACCAATTGACCAAACATTATACTGCTGAACTATTAAAGAGTGGGAGAAAACAAGTGCAAGTTAACATTTCCTCAGTCATTACAGCAATGACTTGACAAAGATTTGAATTTAAAAAAAAAAATGAAGAAAATGGGGGGGTGGGGGGGGGGGGGGGTTATTATAAATATGAGAAACCCTTCACTAGCTGCCTGAGGGAACCATCGTACTCTCCTTCAAAGACAGATCTATTTGTATTGCCTGCTCCTAGGCCTTTATATATATATATATATATATATATATATATATATATATATATATATATATATATATATATATATATAGGGAGAGAGATATAGATGTGTGTGTGTGTGTGTGTGTGTGTGTGTGTGTGTGTGTGTGTGTGTGTGTTTGTGCGTAGTGTCTGCGTGCGGCTTTTATTGTTTGTGGGGAATGCATGTTCAGGAGATGACTTAGGATCAAGAACAAATACATGAACATCAAATACCACGTGCATGCGCGTAGAAACCATACACACACATGATAAGAACAACAGCCCCCGCACACTCACTCACTCACTCTCGCACACATACGCTCACACACGCATATACCAAGGCTCGCACCCTCACGTCCATGGACCCTCTAATTAACACGGCTGCATCACCCACCGATTAACACACACCAGCGCACACACGTCTACAGTATACGCTGGGGGCCCTGAGGTATTCAGGGTCTTATCTCAGTTGACATGTGCTTGACCATTTGTGTCTGCTACTGAAAAGGTCCAGTTTGACTTTGCCCAAATCTCTAGGAGTCTTTGCAGTGTTGGCCTTGAGATACGTCCAATGTCAGTTTGGTTGGTGATGTTTCTTGCTGTTCCTTTAAGTCTGAATGTGCGGTTATCTCTTGATGTTCGGATCTGAAAGTGATTTATGGTATTGTCGCTTCGCTCTTGTTTGCTTAAGTGATTCTTCAGATTTCTTATCACATCACATCGGCCAAGCTGTAATCCAGTTCTTATCGTTGCATTGCCAGCCAGTGTGTCTGCTCTCTCGTTTCCTTTAGCTCCAGCATTTCCAGCCCAGTACATCCATATCAGTCTCTCCAATGGAAGGCTGCGCAGTGGTTCATTCCAAGCAGGGCTTCCTATTCCACTCTTCACTTTCTGAAGAAGGTTCTATGGAGTCAGTCAGTATAATGGCTTGTTGAGTTTTAAACTGGCCTCTGGATGCGGAGTGCTTGTGTCACTGCTTCTACCTCCATTGTCAGACTTGAAGTTGCTAAAATGTGCGCCCCATTGTCTTCCTGGATAATTCTGTCATTTTGCTTCACTGTGTAACCCCAACCTGACTTGCCTTTGGTGCATGTTACAATATCATCTTTTGTGCCAAGGTTTTCTACCTGCATCTGAAAAATAAACGAATAAACAAATGAACAAAACGAAAACAGTGAAAAAGACGAAAAAAAAATATTGTTTTGCTTTTTTTGCTGTTAACGAACTGTCCGTGTGTGTTTGTGCGTGCGTGCGTGCGTGCGTGCGTGCGTGCGTGCGTGTGCGTGCGTGCGTGCGTGCGTGCGTGCGTGCGTGCGTGCGTGCGTGCGTGCGCGCGTGCGCGCGTGTGTGTGTGTGTGTGTGTGTGTGTGGTGATTGGAATTGAATTTATTTGCTGCTTTTCTTCCCAATTTTCACATCTTCTGATCCGCGCTTTGTCGTTCATCATCGTAATGTGTGCATACATTACATGTGCGTATAATATGTGTTATTGGTTTTGTTTTTCTTCAGTCTTTGACTTTAAAAATGGCCTTAGGATGTGCATATGAAAGTCTGCATCCTTATCACATAACATGTCAGTGAACATGATTGTTTTATAGGATTTAGTTTGGGAGTAACTCTGGATGGATCTTCATCCATTTGAGGAGTTTGGATTCTCTAGATTTTCTCCGCTTTTCTACCAAAGTATTGAACGTGTAAAGAAATGGATTAATCGAAGCATTTAAAGGTAATATGAATATTGCAAGGGCCACATTCCCGCTTCCCCTGGTTGGGGTACTAGATAAAGCCAACAGCCACACAGTCCAATGGGAAAACCAGCACATGAAATCTGTCAGTGCTATAGTGATCAGTCTTTGAGCTATGGCCATGTCTTGTGACGCCTTGGTAGAGTTGGTCTTCAAGGTGTTGGTCTGTATGGCCCAGTAGATTGAATGCTGACCCACAGAGATGAGTACAAACAGGACAAAATTCAGAACAATCAGTATCCCAAAAAGAATAATTTTTTCCCTTTTAAAAGTCTTGCCTCGTCACCGGCAGTGGAATACAGATGAAATTTGGGAATAAAATTCCAGTGGGATGTCACGGGAAAAGTAAAGGCAACAAGGCCAAAAAACCAGCCAGAAAGCCAGACCATCAGACAAACCCATGGTTGCTGATGCTCCCCTGAAAATCTTACAGCGCTAAATGGGAAGCAAAGGACAACAAAAACGATCTAGAGTAATGAGACAGAAGATCAGAGCTGACACCTCACTGGACAGCAGAGACAGAAAACCGGCCACCTTACGGTCATGCTGTTTTTCGACGTGTCATCATGATGGAGGTATCTGCCACGGTAATGATCATCAGCTGCAACCTATCACAGCCATGTAAAACACCCATCAGAAAATCCGCCATGGTCAGGTTGGTAACAAACACACTGAAACCACTTGAACAGGTCGCGTTTTCTGCTTAACAAACGCGCACAGAAACAGAAGACGTTGCCAGACACGGGAGAGACGGGTTGACCAGCCACAGAAACCCCGGTATGTCCATGACTGTAAAAAATCCGCAACATGACGAAATTTCACTTTGGGGGGCATCACAAGAGGACATGCCAAAGTTAGGAGGTAGAATTTCACTGCAGCATAGTTTATAGGTTTGTGAGGAGATGGTATGTAGACGAGAAAGACCTGTGAAAATGTCTGGTTGAAACGTTTTTATAGGACTTCCATGCGTGTACAGTTCAGTTAACTCCCAACGTGAACTGAAAACCATTGGAACAATAGTGTGAATGGATGTAAAGGCCAAATTAAGTTTTCGTAAGGCAGAAAAAACTGTGCTAAGACTTTGGAATCAAACTCTGTTAGCGCCGGTGTGGACAGATCTATCAAAGACAACATGGTTTTTTGGGGGTATCGGAGGAAAACCACGTAGAGAGTGCCGTGATGGATTGTTAGACATGGACAACGATTGCACGTTTTCTAAACCAAGAAACGAAGTGATGTTGATGTGCTGTAGATTTTTGGGTCATAAGGTCAAGCAGCCTTAAATTTAACAATGTTAACGCAGGCAAGGTGGTCAGGAACAGTTGACGAGAATCAGACGAACAAGGTAAGCATTGCTGCCCACGTCAGACAGTGTCATTCCAGAACCTGTGGCATCCAAGAACGCATCTGGGGGAAGAGGGCTGCATGAAAGGGCCGAAGACAAAGCAGAGCATGCACATGACAGAGACAACCTTCAGGACACATAACATTAACACCATCGCTCATCTCATGCATTGGACAGTGAGGCCAGCCTCACAAAACATGATCGCTATGGACACACATCGTTGAAAACCTGCATGGGAGAAGTCCTGTGGCATTTTACTTCCTCACATCCTTCTTCGTCCTCGTGTCCTGTACAGTCAACATTCCATTACATGGGGTTTGTAAACTGGCAGACAGTCGTTCAAGTGACCAGAGCAGCGGTAGTGACTGTCAGGACATGGTCACTGAGATTCATTGGGGGAAGAGGTAAACCGTGAGATCCATTGAAATTGACCAGAGCAGGAGAAGGAAGACGAGGCATGTTAAAGTATTCACCTTCAAAAACATCACACTTCATTTCCCCTGATTCATCCTGACAGTGCGGCAGTTGATCGCACACGTTGCTGGGAAGACACACACTGACCACTGGCACCCTGTGAAGAAAAGTGCTGACACAAGGGGATGCTGCAAAAGTGTCTGTGTCCCATCACCGTCACGGCACACGTCACCGAGTGTTGCGTTTTTAAAAGCCTACTTTTGAATTGCTTATGGCAAGTTCCGTTTGGACGAAAGGAATCTTCTTTTGTGTTGTTTATTTTGAAGACACAAATTACCGACTCTCGTCTGGGTCTGGGTATTGGGCTATATATAATCTTGTAAACAATCATTTGCTTTAAGGACAGAATGACAGGATACTTCTGACCTGAGTTTTCAAATAAACCTGTCATCAAATGATGGAAGACCGTTTTATCATCACTATATAAACTATGTCTATACATATTAGGTAACGTCAAATCATTACTCTGTAAGTCAACTAGAAACAGTCTTAAATCCATTCCAATGTCTATTTGATTTCTTAGAAATTACCCTGTATGAGTCAAACCACAGGTAGGGAATGATAGTCTGCCTCATAATAATTACGTTAGTGTGACCTCTTCTTTGCCATTCTGTTTTTACTTCTATACGTACAGAACGCAGGTCTTTAGCAATGATTCTGTAAAAACGGCCACATAACGCCACCATTCCACGACACTCAG
>JAFLJL010014625.1:12500-17500 GCA_018398815.1 Conus ventricosus | reverse complement strand
TGATTTTTCACAGTGTATGCATGTGTATATGTATACCTATGTACATGCTCGCGCATGCGTGTGTGTGCCTCAAAGAAATGGATATGTCAGTGTCGACAATATTCTTTGAATATACATACCGTGCACAATTTGTGAGACAATGTACATATTGTACATAACCAATCTCTCTCTCTCTCTCCATCTCTCTCTCTCTCTCTCTCTCCTCTCTCTCTCCTCTCTCTCTCTTCGTTACTTTCTGGATTTTCCCCTTCTCATTTGTACACTCCCTACCTCCCCCCCCTCCGATCCATTTCTTCTCTGGTTTTATTTTTCATTGTCTTTGATTTTCATAAATTTCTGTGATTTTCGTCGTTTCATCATATATAATGTATGTGTGTATATGTGTATGTGTATGTATATATATCCCCATTTTTTCGTCTCTCCCTTTTGTCCCCCCCAAGGAATATTCTTTCCCCTCCGCAGGGTTCTTTTGGGCTTCTATTCCACTCTTCACTTTCTGAAGAAGGTTCTATGGAGTCAGTCAGTATAATGGCTTGTTGAGTTTTAAACTGGCTCTGGATGCGGAGTGTTGTGTCACTGCTTCTACCTCCATTGTCAGGATGAAGTTGTAAAATGTGCGCCCCATTGTCTTCCTGGATAATTCTGTCATTTTGCTTCACTGTGTAACCCAACCTGACTTGCCTTTGGTGCATGTTACAATATCATTTTTGTGCCAAGGTTTTCTACTGCATCTGAAAAATAAACGAATAAAACAAATGAACAAACGAAAACAGTGAAAAGACGAAAAAAAAATATTGTTTTGCTTTTTTTGCTGTTAACGAATGTCGTGTGTGTTTGTGCGTGCGTGCGTGGTGCGTGCGTGCGTGCGTGCGTTGCGTGCGTGCGTGCGTGCGTGCGTGCGTGCGTGCGTGCGTGCGTGCGTGCGCGCGTTGCGCGCGTGTGTGTGTGTGGTGTGTGGTGTGTGGTGATTGGAATTGAATTTATTTGCGCTTTTCTTCCCAATTTTCAATTTCTGATCCGCGCTTTGTCGTTCTCATCGTAATGTGTGCATACTTACATGGCGGTATATAGTGTTATGGTTTTGTTTTCTTCAGTCTTTGACTTTAAAATGGCTTAGGATGTGCATATGAAGTCTGCATCCTTATCACATAACATGTCAGTGAAACTGATTGTTTTATAGGATTTAGTTTGGGAGTAACTCTGGATGGATCTTCATCCATTTGAGGAGTTTGGATTCTCTAGATTTTCTACGCTTTTCTACCAAAGTATTGAACGTGTAAAGAAATGGATTAATCGAAGCATTTAAAGGTAATATGAATATTGCAAGGGCCACATTCGCTTCTCCTGGTATGGGGATACTAGATAAAGCCAACAGCCACACAGTCCAATAGGAAACCAGCACATGAAATCTGTCAGTGCTATAGTGATCAGTCTTTGAGCTATGGCCATGTCTTGTGACGCCTTGGTAGAGTTGGTCTTCAAGGTGTTGGTCTGTATGGACCAGTAGATGAATGCTGACCCACAGAGATGAGTACAAACAGGACAAAATTCAGAACAATCAGTATGCCAAAAGAATAATGTTTTCCTTTAAAGTCTTGCCTCGTCACCGGCAGTGGAATTACAGATGCATTTTGGGAATAAAACTTCCAGTGGGATGTCACTGGAAGTAAAGGCAACAAGGCCAGAAACCAGCCAGTAAGCCAGACCATCAGACAAGCCATGGTTGCTGATGCTCGCTGAAATCTTACAGCGCTAAATGGGAAGCAAAGGACAACAAAACGATCTAGAGTAATGAGACAGAAGATCAGAGCTGACACCTCACTGGACAGCAGAGACAGAAAACCGGCCACCTTACAGGTCATGCTGTTTTTCGACGTGTCATCATGATGGAGGTATCTGCCACGGTAATGATCATCAGCTGCAACCTATCACAGCCATGTAAAACACCCATCAGAAAATCCGCCATGGTCAGGTTGGTAACAAACACACTGAAACCACTTGAACAGGTCGCGCTTCTGCTTAACAAACGCGCACAGAAACAGAAGACGTTGCCAGACACAGAGAGACAGGTGACCAGCCACAGAAACCCCGGTATGTCCATGACTGTAATAATCCGCACATGACGAAATTTCACTTTGGGGGGCATCACAAGAGGAACATGCCAAAGTTAGGAGGTAGAATTTCACTGCAGCATAGTTTATAGGTTTGTGAGGAGATGGTATGTAGACGAGAAAGACCTGTGAAAATGTCTGGTTGAAACGTTTTTATAGGACTTCCATGCGTGTACAGTTCAGTTAACTGCAACGTGAACTGAAAACATTGGAACAATAGTGTGAATGGATGTAAAGGCCAAATTAAGTTTTCGTAAGCAGAAAAAACTGTGCTAAGACTTTGGAATCAAACTCTGTTAGCGCCGTGTGTGGACAGATCTATCAAAGACAACATGGTTTGTTGGGTATCGGAGGAAAACCACGTAGAGAGTGCCGTGATGGTATTGTTAGACATGGACAACGATTGCACGTTTTCTAAACCAAGAAACGAAGTGATGTTGATGTGCTGTAGATTGTTGTCACTAAGGTCAAGCAGCCTTAAATTTAACAATGTTAACGCAGGCAAGGTGGTCAGAGAACAGTTGACGAGAATCAGACGAACAAGGTAAGCATTGCTGCCCACGTCAGACAGTGTCATTCCAGAACCTGTGGCATCCAAAGAACGCATCTGAGGGAAGAGGGCTGCATGGAAAAGGCCGAAGACAAAGCAGAGCATGCACATGACAGAGACAACCTTCAGGACACATAACATTACACCATCGCTCATCATCATGCATTGGACAGTGAGGCCAGCCATCACACACATGATCGCTATGGACACACATCGTTGAAAACCTGCATCGGAGAAGTCCTGTGCATTTTACTTCCTCACATCCTTCTTCGTCCTCGTGTTCCTGTACAGTCATACATTCCATTACATCGGGTGTAAACTGGCAGACAGTCGTTCAAGTGACCAGAGCAGCGGTAGTGACTGTCAGGACATGCGTCACTGAGATTCATTGTGGAAGAGGTAAACCGTGAGATCCATTGAAATTGACCAGAGCAGGAGAAGGAAGACGAGGCATGTTAAAGTATTCACCTTCAAAAACATCACACTTCATTTCCTCTGATTCATCCTGACAGTGCGGCAGTTGATCGCACACGTTGCTGTAAGACACACACTGACCACTGGCACATGTGAAGAATGTGCTGACACAAGGAGGATGCTGATCAAAAGTGTCTGTGTCCCATCACCGTCACGGCACACTGTCACCGAGTGTTGCGTTTTTAACAGCCGTACTTTTGAATTGCTTATGGCAAGTCCGTTTGGACGAAAGGAATCTTCTTTTGTGTTGTTTATTTTGAAGACACAAATTACCGACTCTCGTCTGGGTCTGGGTATTGGGCTATATATAATCTTGTAAACAATCATTTGCTTTAAGGACAGAATGACAGGATACTTCTGACCTGAGTTTTCAAATAAACCTGTCATCAAATGATGGAAGACCGTTTTTATCATCACTATATAAACTATGTCTATACATATTAGGTACGTCAAATCATTACTCTGTAAGTCAACTAGAAACAGTCTTAGTCCATTCCAATGTCTATTTGATTTCTTAGAAATTACCCTGTATGAGTCAAACACACAGGTAGGGAATGATAGTCTGCCTCATAATAATTACGTTAGTGTGACCTCTTCTATGCCATTCTGTTTCACTTCTATAACGTACAGAACGCAGGTCTTTAGCAATGATTCTGTAAACAACGGCCACATAACGCCACCATTCCACGACACTCAGCACTGCTGAAAGGGCAGTGTTCTGTTTCATCGCGTCCGTCCTCACACTCCGTCTTCAGGTTGCACGCATGTGATGCTGAAAGCTGGAATAATTTTCCACTGAACAATTCCACATCCACTTGACAAGTTCTGGGAGCTTCCTTTTGAGGGAAAATGGAAAAGAAAAGCTGAATACATTGTGTATTTTATTTCCTGTAAACACGAACGCCAAAGGAAACAAACTTGAAATCTCATGTCATCATAATGGAACATATGAGCATGTTAGGATCGTCAGATCCAGGCCAGCCAGGGGACAATGTAGTGCACGATACCTTGCAGCGTATAACAGAGAGACAAATTTCATGTGGTGTAAGTGCTTTGTGACTAATCATGAGAAAATGTTTTCTGGCACAAACAATACCTGAGGCAAGGATCAGTCTCTTTTTCAGTTCTGTTTCTTTCCATTGTAACGTACCCCGATGACAGTGACGTCATGACCAGTACCATGCTTCCAAAACCTTTGACAGAGTATTGGCATGTGAAACTGTTTACGGAAAAAAGCACTGTCATTTATAAATTCATCTAAACAACGAGCCAGCCACCAAAAACTATGGTAACTATGACCTGTACAAATTCTATCATAGCTGTGAGGAAGCAAGAATTACAGTGCTTAGCACAGTAAATCGTGAGCAATCAGGAATCACCATTCTGATATGCGGAATATTGCCTGATGCAACTTGGATGAAAACAATATTGGTAATCATGCATGTGTAAAATCAGGAATCACCATTCTGATAATGCGGAATACTGCCTGATGCACTTGGATGAAAACACATATTGGTAATTATGCATGTGTAACAAAGAGCATTAATGAATTAAACCAGGACAAAAGGCATGGTTTCAAGTCGTTTATCTCGTGTTATACATAGTTCATCCACGGGGCTGCTGCATGCCCTTTCCGCAAGCGATCTCTTTAGACACTTGAGCAGTTGGCGAGTCGTTACCCCACAGCTAACCACCCTGCTGCGCTGTCTACACAGTCCTCTTCTTCCTTTTTCTCTCCAGACAGTGCTGGCCATGACACCTGACTGACCTGTACTGTTCTGCCACCCACCCCTTCCTCATCCCCCTTCCCTTCCCTCATCCCCTTCCCATCACCTCCCTCATCCCCCTTCCCATCACCCATCCCC